>MEJB01000007.1:3631813-3721164 GCA_001752375.1 Rhazya stricta | reverse complement strand
AAAAGTTTAGAATGTAGTATAATTAATAATATGATAGAACAAACTTTAATATTTTAGTTCTTATATGTTAATGTTTAGTTCATTAATAACTTTTAAAGTCTAAACGATCTGATATATTTAAGGTGATTAATTTAAAAACTTGGTAAAGTCTGTCAATAACTTATATACTTCTTAAGTTATTTAACATTAAATAAACGGAACCAGAGATAGTTATTGTATATTATGAAGTTAAACGACTTATAATAAAATATTCTAGTCTAAACAGTTCTTAAATCTGAATATAAAAATTTATAAATATGGTTTCTTAGTTTTATATCGTATTATATTATAAGTCTAAGATACAAAATGTTCTTAGTATAACAAAGCTTACCTATCTTATCACACGTAACAAACAATCACTCAACATAAAATCTTAATTTTTTAAAATAAAAATTAATTTTAAAAAAGAAATTAAATGAATATTTATTCTAAAACGAGGGAAGTATTACTATATTCTTAATAATAATAACAACGACATATGGGCCTTTAAGTCTCCGTACAAGCTTCGGTTACTTTTGCCGTTAGTATATGGGGGTTAAGTGATAGAAAATTAATATCTAGGGGTGGAAATGATACCGGGTGTAAAGATTCAGGGGTTTAAATGGTAATATTGACTCTGATTTATTCATTTTAGGTGAGTAACCCTATAAAAACCCTTCAGTTCTTATTTTGCATCTTTTCCAGAGCGAGTTTCAGATAAATTAGCTGGAGATGGAAGRAGMAAGCAACGGAGGGATGTTGTACCACGAGGTACAAGAGTCGAAGCTGTGTGCTGTACATTGCGTAAACACCGTGTTGCAGGGCCCATTCTTCTCGGAGTTCGATTTGGCGGCGCTAGCTTCCGATCTTGACCGCCGGGAGCGCCAGATGATGCTCCAAGCCGGTGGCGATTTTCTCTCTGGCCCCAGCGAGTCTCATAATGTCTCCCTCGACGGTGATTTCAGCATCCAGGTTGCTTTCCATTTCATCAATATTTGTTTATCTTCATTTTCTTCATTCTAGTTTTTTCACTCTTGTAACTTTTGCAAGACAGAATCTTCTTTACATTTCTTCAGCGGAGAATTTCTATTTACCTCCATCAAAGGCGTTAGCTTGACGAGTTTTTTCTTTTGTGGTGTAGGTTCTGTTTTATTTTATCTTTCTTTCTGCAGTATAGTTGCAGGAGTTTCTGTTTAGTTATATTTCCAGATAATGGATGGACATGCACTAGTGTTACAATCGGTAATATTCGGAATTTGCTCTAAATACAAATCTAATATAAGACGCATTGGACACGGTGAAATGTTGTTGGTTTGAAACTGCTACGTTGAGGTTCTTGGACAAAATATCAGAGTCTTGATCTTTATAAGCTTGTGGAATTGTCTTCTCTTCCATGTGCTTTGAGACCAATTCTGAGTGGAATTTTCTACTTACTTAGACGATTGTAGTCACATGTAGGTCTTGGGTTCAGATAGTAGTCACATATAGGATGTTCATACTCAGGCGTGTTGCTTATTTGTGAATTGGCCGGAGGTCTATGGGGAACTGTTGTTGAAGTATGATTAGATAGCTAAAATATCCGAATATCATGATTCTACCTGACATTTCTCAAGCCAAAGTGAGTATCTCGCTTAAACTTTTTCTKGTATTTAGAGTGGGTGATTGCTTGATCATGAGGATCGCTTGCCTATTCATTGCCTGTACTATTGCGCATCTCGAAAGAAAGGCATGTAATCTCTAACTTAAATAAAAATATCATAATTTTGATTATTTCTTCCTATGAGTTTGGGCAATTGATTGTTGTTTATTTGGTGCCTACTCTGCTAGCTTGTCACGAACTTCATGGACTAGGCCCTTTATCTGTCAACTAAAAACTAATTATGGTAATTTCTATTATATTCTTGGAAAGTGGATATGTAACCCAACCATAGCAATTGGAGGTGCAGTTTCAACTACCAAAATGCTATTGACATCCTTATTAAACACAGAAAAGAAGCGAACCACAAAGCTATTAGCATCCTAGWTTCTGGAAACCTATCAATCCCAACAAACAAGTCATCGGTTGTTTTTCTTGTCTTTGTGGGTTTTATAAGGCAAAATGTTTAGTTCTTCAGGTGAAATTTTATATTTACTGTACAGCCATCAGGATAAAGGTCCCAAGATTCGTAAGCAATACGTAAATAAAGGAGGACAGAAAATTTACTAAATATGCTCCTTTATGTTCCTCTCTTTTGCAATATGAGCTATGCACATTTTATTCCATAGCTCGTGCTTTAGTTAATCAGTTGCTYTTTAGGGTACAAGCTCCCACCTTGAACTTTGTACTTCCAAGGTGCATGCTTTCCTTTTTTAACATTTTAACCATTATGGCGCTGAATTTTCCAAGGACATGGAGAGGTTTGCTATAGAGTAGTGCTGCATGTGCATCATGGTTCTACATTGTCTGGCAGGTGGAGCTTCATTTTTTGGTATCCATAATAACTTAAGATGATTCCGTTGTCTTTTAGTGGGTTATTGCAATCTTATTGGGTGTTGACTAAAAGGTCTAAATTGCTGTGTTGTGATTTGGCATTTATTGAGGTTGAAAAAGTAAGTTAATTTTAGGGTTGCCTTCGTCTGTTTCTCTTTTGCACGTTGTTTGACATGGATGAGTTCTTTTAATTTTGGGGTCGTTATTCCTGAATCGTGCACTCACATTTGTCATCCCCCCACTCTTCTAATGCGCGCCACAGGAATATCAACTGTTTTAACCTTCAAATCTTCGCAACGTTTTTCCCTCTCCTGGATTTTGAAATTCTCATCTGCAAAATGACCCTAACAATAACCTGGAGGGTGGTGGTACATGACTGCAGCATGCCCACAGTGGGAACAACTTGCACGCATCTTCATTTACTTCCAATGTTCCTATTACTACAGTCTCATAACTTGTTTGATTAGAATGTGTAATTGTCGTTGTAGGTTCTAGAAAAGGCTTTGGAGGTGTGGGATCTGCAAATTGTTCCTCTTGACAGCCCAGTTGCAGAGCCTGCACAGGTTGACCCAGAGTTGGAAAATGCATTCATATGTCATTTGCAGAATCATTGGTTCTGTATCAGGAAGGTGAATGGAGAATGGTATAATTTTGACAGTCTATATCCAGCACCAGAGCACCTATCAAAATTTTACCTTTCTGCTTATCTCAGCTCTCTGAAAGGTTCAGGTTGGAGCATTTTCCTCGTAAGAGGGAATTTCCCGAAGGAATGCCTCATTGCATCCTCTGAAGCTTCTAATGGATATGGTCAGTGGCTCTCCCCAGATGATGCAGAGAGAATTACGAAATCCTGCAACTCTGCTCAGAAAAGAGCTGCTGGAACTAGTCAGAGTCAGGGGCTTTCTAATCCATATGTGCAGCGTGGTGGAGAAACATCAATGGATGGAGATGACGAAGATTTGAAAGCTGCAATAGCTGCTAGCTTGATGGATTCTGCATCAACAGCGGTTAACATTGAAGCTGGCGTTTCGAAAGATGAAAATAAGGATAGTGGTAGAGAGAACGTCTGAGTGAATATTGTTGAGTGTTGATTTCAGGAGAGAGATGTGTAAAAGATCCGAGTTCTCATAATTATCTGCCTTAAAATATGATTGTTGTTTTTTGGGGCCACATTTGCAGTTTGCATCACTGCTTGTTGATTGGTTTTTGAGAACTCAGTGTTGTAAAGCTTGTTCATGAAATAATGACCGAGGCATTTCTCGTGGATAACGAATATGGCTTGCAGTTTCTGTGTTCTTTTGTGTTTAGCCAATCTGGATACTCGAAATGCTACTGAATTTGGTACGGGTATGCGAACTGAGGTATTTTTTTCCGTCTCTTGACAGTTCAGTGTTGCTTACTCTGCTGAAATAAAAAGCGAAGTGAAAATCTAATCAAGGGAAGGCTCAGAATCAATGCATCCTGCAAGTGTAGGGACAAAGAATTTTCTGGTTCCTGCTAGAAAAGCTATGGTTGTGGAAGATACGATGCTGCATTTGGTTCTCTTAGGACTACCGAGGTGATAGGAATGAAAAGATACCGAGTGAAAGCAAAGGGAAATTCATGAACTGAAACAGCAAATAAATATAATAATCCGAAGAACTTATTCTCTGAGACCAGGTTCAAATTCAGAGCAAAAGACACCTGACTCAGAGGACGGCAAGACGAAGTCCTCTTTTAGTTTTCGACCAAAAAGGAAATTTGCTTTTGGTTCTGCCATCGTCAACTATCACAGAAGACTTTACCATCGCAAAACCGAAGTGTCCAAACTCTAAACCGTAAAACGACAGAGCAGCCCACATGACATTGGTAGCTGTCAAGAGAGGTATGTCGTTATCCTCGATTCACCCCACCGATCTCCCCCTCCACCAGCCAGAGGCTTCAATTTCCATTTTCCACCCATTTACGCTTTCCCCTGGACCCACCCCTCAACTTTATGCGGACAGTGTATATAGAGTCTTGTTTCTTTGGGTTGAATAAAAAGAGGAGAAAAGAAAGCAATGAGTGTATTGTCATGCTTTTAGGCTGGAACTTGACGACCACTAACCTTTCACCTTTCAATATTCATCCACCTATTGGAGTACCGCTACTACTGCATAAAGGATAGGGATTTTTTTGGATAAGAACTCTACCAAGCAAGATGTTAGCCGCTGATTCACTATAGAGGAGGAGTACATCAAATTTTCTCTCCATCATATCGTGGTTCACTTGATTTCTCCGGTTGCTTGACCACATTTGACTTTTTTGGCATTCCTTGCTGCCCTTTTCCTGAAATGGGTTCGTCAGATCGACTATTTAACAGGCAGAGAACTGTTCATCAAATTCTTGGTGGCGGGCTCGGTAAGTTCATCCAATTAGTTTTTACCGAATCATTCTTCTGATAATGGATTTTGTCAATTTTGGATCACAAAGAAAGTTTTGTATATTATTAAGTACATTCATTTCAGAACTCTTAGCATATCTATGTATCAAAACTGGAGTATGGTATCACTCACGGATGCTCTACTACATCTATAGTGCCAATTTGAGTATCTAATACGGTTAGGATAATGATATATTGGTTCAGATAAAATATTCGCAAATGATTCTAATCGCAAATGATTCTAAGGGTTGCTCCGTGCAACTGATCCAAGATGAGTTTTTGTCCGTGTACAAACAGTATTTTATTCTGTGCTTTCCTTTTACAGTGGCAGATGTAATCTTGTGGAGGCGTAAAAATCTAACTCCCGGAATATTAGTGGTAACGTTGGCTGCTTGGGTGGTGTTTGAGATATCTGGATATACAGTGTTATCACTAGTCTCGAGTGTTTTCTTGTTGCTGTTCTCAATTCTTTTTCTCTGGGCGAAATCAGCTGCTATTCTTAACAGGTAATTTGGCAAAATTGTAGAGGTTTCTTTGGTTATTAAGAATATTCAATCTGGGAAAGTAAAAAAACAACAAAATGAAGGGCGTTTTGCCTTATAAACACCATAAGACAGTGGATTCTTAATTTCTTCTGAGGCTCACTGCACATCCATGTCTGGCAAGGCCCGAAATTTTAATTTGGCCTATATCACCGATTTTTACTTACCAGAGTTCTTGTTTAGATTTGATTTCCCTAAGCCTTAAGAGTCTAGGCTACCTGTGTAGGATTTGAAGATTCGACTGCCTCCATCTCTTTGCATGTGTTACACGATACTAATGTCAAGGTTTCCAGTGAGTGGCATCTTGAGTTGATGATAATACTCTGAGTGATCAAGAGATCCTCACAACCAAAAGGTGGCGTTTCAACTCAAGTGTTACCTCTCCTGTTGTGCGATCCCTCCAAGGGAGATTTTAAAACGTTAGAAAGAATTCAGGTTTTATGTGGCCTCTGTCATTGCTTAATGAAGCAGAGACTTCAAATAATGTATCTGAATAGCAGGCACGAACTTTTGTTGGTTAACTATCAGTCTCATATTACAAGCCGTACCAGGTATATAATATTGTGCACTATAGAAGGGGCCCAAGAGATAGTCATTTTTCACAATCACACCCTATTCTCCCTCTTGCTATCTTCTAGTTTTGCAGTTATATTTACCATTTTTCCTGCTCTGAAGGAGAACTGTACTTAGATGCAACAACTTTGATCAACCAAATTCTTTTTATGATGTATTAAGCATAAAATGAACTAGAGATACTGCAGTGAAGAACCATGTGGATTGAGCCATAAAATTCACTATGCAATTGACCTTCCTGCCTGCCTTACGAGAAAGTGGCTCCAATGAAGACTTGACCTAATAATTTGACACTTTTGTATCTGATTCACAACTCTGTCAGCTCTGCAAGGATGTTACGAACTTATAGGGTTCCATCACAAATCCAATTGGCCCTAGGTCCATATACTATATGGACCTAAACCGGAGCTTCTGTTAATAACAAAATGTATGTTTAACTGATGAAGACAGCAGTATTAAACATGATGCATATTGATTTTGTGGCGTTCAGTCTTTATTTTCTGAAAGCCTTCTGCACTGAAGGCAATGGTACAGCTTTTTCTTGTTCAAACTGGAAGTATAGAAGATATTACATCAGACGCTTTCTTTAATTACTCGGTGAATTTCTCGAAATAGGCCCCCACCGCCTCTACCAAATCTGCATATCTCAGAAGAAATGGTGAATGATGCAGCTGCTTTACTTCGAAATCACATAAACATGTTGCTCTCTGTGTCCGAAGATATAGCAATGGGCAAGGACTCAAGAATGTTTATTAAGGTGGCCGCATGCCTGCTGCTGATATCTGTCATCGGTGGCATGATTGATTTCCTTTCATTAGGCTATATCAGTAAGTCATAATCCTGTTTATTTCATTTCAATGGGCTGTGATTATCTTTTCTTTATTTTTCTCCTTAAAAGAAAAAATGATGCKTTCAGATTCAACTCCATCACATGTCCATTTAATGTTTTTCCTTTTGWGTGGCAGGTCTAGTTWTTGGTCTTACAGTTCCTGCACTTTATGAGAAGTATGAGCATCGCATAGATGGATATGCCTTGACAAGTTGCAAGAAATTGAAGATGCTTTATTGCCAGTTTGACAGAGAGTGCATTAGCAGGGTTCGAAGTTGGATTTTAGAAAAGAAGAAGCTAAGCTGATATTCCTCCTTTTGGTGTTCAAGCTTGCTATCGTTTCCCCCTCTTTTATTCTCTTCTCTCCTCAACTTAACAAATTTCTTGGGGTAACCATTAGAAGAGAAGAGTTTTCGCTAGGATCAGCTGCTGGAAGATGCAATTTTTTGGTCACTTTTCATCTGCATCTTCCACAGATGCTTCCTAGGTCCTTACTGAAAGAGCCAATCCATATTTTTGTGAGTTGTATGACTATGTAATCCAATGAGAGAAATACTTGTACATGAAAAGATGTTTTCTCGATATATAGATGTTTTCTCAATTTTCTTTCACCAAGGAAGAAGCGATCTCCATCTCTGATCACCTAAATACACATGCTTCCCGACTCCTGTATCTGAGTAATTCAATAATTAATTCTTGCCAGGTGAGCCAAAAAATACAYGTACATGAGCAATCAATTACAAAACGCAAAAAACACATTAGGAAAAAGAGAAAAAGAAGACGAAGAAGAATTACTAATCCTCGATTTCCTACAACCGCGGACTTTCTTCGACATTTATAAAATGTTTCTCAATGAAGACCATAGCATCCAAGCAATAGAAGATGAGAGAAGAATTGACTGGACTTGTAAATAGAGACCAAGTCAGTATTGTTCAAATGATGAAGTACGCTACAAAAGCCTGGCTATCGAATAACCAGGTTACTCATTTAACAAACGGAAACAACAAGAGACTAGTCCCGGTTACTTCCAAAACTATCACGTTTTTCATTTTGCCAAGCAAAGCTTTGACCATCATTATTCGTCTCTGTCGTGTAGAACTTGCCTCGTTTAACCTGGGACATATGTGGAGGAAACAGAGGAGGTGGCGGTGGAAGAGGTTGTGGTGCTAATATGCCCTTGCCATCCCGAGAGTCCAGAGAGTTACCACCTTGCGCACTTTCCATTCCTTTGTTAGCTGGAGAAGCCGGTGGCAAATTTGAAGGTAAAATCCCTGGATTACGACCATAATCTCCTTGGAAAATTGTAGCCCGACTTTGGGCATCAGATGCACTCATGAAACCGTCCACTGTCCCTTGACCTACAGAAGGATCAAAGGGTCCAACGGCAGGTCCYRTTCCCCAGGGTCTAGGATAATTTTCTCCAAAATTTACACCTCCTGCAGGACCTGGTGGAAAGCCCAACAATGATCCCTGTTCCGRTCCAACTTCTGGAGTTGATTCTGGCCTTGCCATCTCATAAGGAGCACCATAAAATGGYTGGGCAGCCTCGGGTACAAAAGGAGGATAACCAAATTGAGGGGGAGCTAAAACTGGATTTGAATTAATTGGCACTGCAAAGTTTGGTGGTTGATTGGGCTGCATAGGATATTCTGGAAAAGGAGATTCAGGCACAAGTCCTTGCTGCTTGTCTCGAATCTGACCTGATTCCTGTCGCACTACAATCTGCGAATCAAATGTCTGTTGAGCAAAGCGGTTCTGGGGACCAAGTCTATCAAAGCCTGGTGGTCCAGTATGGTCTGGTTGTTGCTCCAATGAATGGTTCTGAATTGGACCAGAAAAAGCTGGCATTCCGTTTGGCTGCATGACAGGCCTAGGAGGTGGTTGGTCTCTAGATTGCAGACGGTGAGCTTCTCGATCATTAACCTGAGAATTTGAACCAAGAGAGAAGCTTGGTCTCGGTGGGGCTTGAACCGTGGAGTCTGAAGCTGCAGGTTTTCTTGCACTAACAGCTTCTGAATCATTTCCATCTTTCTCTGCATTGGGAGGAAGGAGGTCAGCATGAGTCACATGAATATGAGACTCAAAGTCAGACTTCTTTAGGAAAGACTTGAGACAGTGAGGTGCTGCACAGACGAAGAGTCCTTCCATCATCTTGATTGTCTGAATCTTCTGAATGCGTTCATCACAACTGTGCACCATGACAAATTTGAGTTTTCTTTGGCTATAATTAAGTAGTTAAGACATTTGACTATTTCCTGAAAGGCTCAAAGCCGATTGCACAACTAATAAGATTCTRCATTTGACWATTGATGATATGCAAACAATGAGGAATTGAACATATCTGGCAGTGAGGAGAACTGAATATACAACTTACAGGAAGCAAAGAGAATCACTCCTTGCACAATCAAGACAAAAGACATGCTCGCAAGGGATCTGCAAGAACACAAACTCGCAATGAATTCACTAAGAACAAGAACATATGCTCCATGATATGCTTATTGGACTTATGGACAGGTATTCGCAATGAATTCGCAAGGTATCATGCAGTCACAAAACCCTGCCATCATGTTCCGATATCTCCAGTGTTTTCTAACTGATACATGAAAATAAAATATCCTCTGATTTTTGTTATTTTGTACTTTTTGGCTCTGGTTCTTTATATATGCACAAAGGAGTAATCATGAGTCCACCAAGATAATGAACACATGATGAGTTGATGATAACAACCATAACAGGGCTTCAATACTAGCATACTAACAATGTCATAAATGATTTCTGCACGCCCCAAATTCAGATTAACTTAAAGCATAYTCAAGCTCAGCTAAAGCATTTTAAGGAGAGAGTGAAGAGTAGACTGGCAAAAGTATAACTATATGCAATTAACACTTACCAGACGACCATAAATCGCTATGGGCAAATCACAATGAACACAAAAGTGAACTCTTTCACCAAGTTGGCGGCGGGACCTACGACCAATAATCTTAACAAGGGCATTGGCAGTGGGTGAACCAAGACTCTTTGCTACAGGAAGATCAGCCAAGACAAGGTGATCAGGGCATGCAACTGTAACAGTGTCTGCAGGTGAGGGCTTTGTGGCTCCACCTTCACTCTGTGGCTTGCTGAGCCGAATCTGAAGCATTTCCTCAAACAGATTTCAAGTCTTCAATTCAATTAATTCAAAATTTAACTCTTTTGTCTTCCCTGCACAGTTCAAGTAGTCATTTGATATAGTGTCAGAAGCCAGAATATATGTAAATACATGAAAGGTAACTTGCTGAAAAAATAGATTCAATATAACGTAGGTAGATAGRTATATAATCTCAGAAAKGTATATGCGAAATATATAGAAACTRYRTTAAACTGGCWGGWRAAGCTGCAAGAAAAGTTAAAAAGCTAGGTATCCAATAGGAATTCAAATATTTAATTTAATTAGTAATATATAGAAGAAACCTAATTAAGGTCCGCTAAGAATCTCATCTACTTATTGAGACACACATTCTATCCCTACAAAATAAATAAGAACTTAGAGACCCAATCAAACAGGATTTTGTCAATGAAACTTATTCATATTTTTTAAAGTTGAAATACAGTTTGAATCATTTAAACACTAATTTCAATTGAATCCTGAGATCCAGCATAATCAAGATTACTGCCTCAAATAGATACAATAGTTTGACAAATTGCCTATAGTACGTATCCACATACCAGGTAATCATGGAACCAATGGAAGCCAAAACTATGTCCTAAAATGGGAAGCCAAAACTATGTCCTAAAATTGAAGCCAAATAAACAAAGAAAATTCTCATACAGATATATCTACTTTCTGTTCTATCAGGTCCACACAGYGAACAAATCAAAATGTCCTAAACAGACAATAAAAGCACACAATACAGAGTATTCTCTCATAATAATTGCTGGTAAAACTGCCTCAAAGAAGGAGAATGGCATAAAATTCGATAATGAGCTTCAGCTGTTTGCTAGGCCAATCAGAAGATGATGGGGGCAGGAGTCAGAAAAATAACATGTGAGAATGAAGTACTTCGGAAGCCTAAAATATTGGGAAATCCAAAAATCTATAGTATGGTCAAAGTTATACTACATTCAAAAAATCCATTTATCAGAAAATGTCCAAGTTAGGATATACAGTAATCATCTAATAACTGATGAAATTGGGCAGAGCCAAGTCCTAAGTATTTCAGTTAACGCATCATAGTTTTACAGCAAGGATGGCCGGTAATACACAACCAACATATCCTTTGCACGAATTGACAATGATGTGAGACTCGCAACATTCGATATACACAGTTAATTACGAGAGGCCCAGGTTTAATTAGATTTCGCAGTCACAAGGACAGACCAAGAGAATCAGAAATAACATAAATCCAAGAACAAAGGAAAAAGGCAAATATGCTTTCACGAAAATCCCGCATAAAAAAACCCGTCAGAAGATTCAAATCGAAACACCAATTCAAATTAAAAAGCGCAAACTTCTTGATTAAATGACGAAGACGCCAACAGAATCCTAAGCCACCAAATTTCTAATCCAACTAAAAGCTCAAAATCAGTCAGTTGGGGATTTCTAACGGCATCTCTAATAGCATATACATACAAGCATACAAACATAACAACTCACCAAAGGGAGGAGGACTTCTTAGCAATGAACTGTTATTCAAGCTTCTGCAATTGTATTAGCATTATTCCTTGGTCAAAAGAAGCCCTTCTCAACGACGAAGATGGAAAACACGATGATCTTAAAGAGCAGTTGCTTTCTCAGATTTTCAGTTCTCTCTTCCGCCGATGTCCTTTCAGAAAAATTGCACTTTTAGCCAGGGAGAAATGGGTCTATTTATTTATTCCTTTTTGTTWAAAAAACAATGGGTCTATTTATTGGGCTCCTCAAACTTGAACGGCAACCTTTTACTGGCCCAAGTAAACCTTATAGTACTAGTATATRAAAAGACCCAATTCTAAAGGCCTGTGAATGAATGAAACACATCTTTTATTTTTTATTTTTTTGAAAAAAAAGAATAGAGATATCCCTACTATCCATGTGGCCTGTAAGTAAGTTGGAGCATTTATTTTTGACAATTACTATTCATAACGAATTGAATGTTTGATAATTTTATTAGTTGAATTAGTTAGAAACAATAGATCCTCTATGCCCTCGAGGATGTAAATAGCTTTTACATTGCTTCAAGCTTCTTAGAACTTCTCTTTCAAACTAATATCTGGGAAATTATGAAACAATTTGGCAACTTGCAAGCCGAAGGCTTGGGACACATTGACTGAAGTTGTCCTCGGTAATGGCCTCCTTAGGATTCCACAATGACACTCATCCTTTGGACAAGAAACCAGTCCAAAACAGTCTCTATAATTCCGCAAGTGTTCAAGTTTGAAGCTTGATATTATCGCACAAATCTTATATGGAACGAGGAAAAGATCACTTGATCAAAATCTCAAAAACTGAGGAAAGAACGAGGAAAAGATCACTTGATCAAAATCTCAAGAACTGAGGAAAGAAGTTGGGAAATAATGACATTGGGGAACCACATAGGAACTACTCTCCATAATGCAGCCTACTCCCTGTATTATTTTCTACTACCAAAATCTGAAATTTAATAACAAATAGCTGAGGTTTATTTAATTTTCCTCAAATCCACAGTTCAAATGGTTGAAGAGGCTGCATCCATATCAATATGGGACGCATTAATGGTTTTGGATTGGCCAATCCGTCTCTTTCAAGTCAAGAAGATGACTCTAAATTTCTAACGAACTTCTTAGCCTGCCACAAGAGAGAGAGAGAAACAAGTCAGTTCGTACTAAGCCCGTTACCTCTTGTCTTTTTTGTCTTTTTATTTATTTTTTTTGTTTCTTCTCCTCTTCAATACATATATCACCAGAGTAATAAATGAAACCTTCCCTAGTTAGAGAGTAATAGACATTTGAAGATGACTTATTTTAGCAAAAGTAACCTCTACTCTTTGCTCAAATCACAATTGTAAAAGAATTGACATATGAAAGAAAATTCCAGCAAATTAAATACTAAGTTTAAACTGAAAGTTACATGCATAAAAAACACTAGGGACCTGAAGGGATCTAGCCTGTAATTAGTACCTGTTCCAATGTTAGAAACATGATCACATTCCATGATCCTAGTCGTCCAAAATTTGGGATAAAACCTTTATAAAAAGCAAGAGGCCCCTGCAACAAAGTGGTCAAAAAATTGAAGATTATCTCAAAACCACAGCAGGAAGATAATAAATATCAGATACAAGGCACCACGAATAAAATTAATAAAAATACCAAGCAAAARCAAGAAAGTAAATACAGTGACAACTTGGATTCATCAAAATAAAGGTAAAATTTTTCCAACAAAATTTCTCTAGGTCAATACAAGTGAACCTCCACATTTAGCTCACTAGAGTTTTCTTTTTTGAACTCTTCCAACTAAATGTTGGCCAGAGTTATTTACAAATTTTTTGCTAAGGTGGCAGCTGCCAGATCTAGTAGAATATAATGCAAGACAAACAAAGGGTAATGGCAAACATAGTTAGAGTTGGCAATTGGACAGCCATGCACTTTGTACAACTGGCACAGACATGACATTGGTAAATTGCTTTAGACAACAACTCTTGCCAAGAAAGAGAGCAGAAGCAAACAGAAAGAAAAGCAACTATCTTTAGCAACAGCCTTAAAATGGGTGCAGTAGGAGAAGAAGATATCAACTCACATCATTCTTCAAAGTCTTGAGAAAACAATCAAGTGTACTCTTGTATGCTGAATCTCCCATCATTCTAGACTTAACCTGCGGAGTTCATCATTTAGTTTACTTAAGAGCCTCATTGTTTTCATATCACAAGAGAAATGCAACCATAGAAGCACATCAGCAAAAAAAAAAAATAATAATAAAATATATATATATATTTTTTCGCAATATCATCAAGTAATTTATGTTAGATGAATAATAGAGCTATGTATTCAAGAAAATCTTGCAAATTACATTGATTATGTACACTATACTATGATTATGTACACTATACTATAAACTGGCAGGAAAAAGAAGCATAGAAAATGAAATTCAGGATACGGGATTTGCACTTAACCATCAAGCTAGCACTAGTCCTTGAAATTTTATACTTTACGCATTTCCGCCCTCAACAGGCGGGGAAAGTAAAAGGAAGAGGAGCAAAAAAGGAAATGAGATGGATTTTTTCTGACTCTAGATCAAAACATTATGATTTCTGAAGATTATGATCATGAAAAAGAAATTTACTAATCAGCTAGGTAAATAGATTCAGAATTTATAAGTCACACAGAGGATAAAATTTTTCATTCAGGTGCATTTGATTTAGAAAGTAATCTTAGCAGTAGATTTATACCCAATGAATTGCTTCTTCAAACCAAATGGAAATGTAGATCAACCAACTAGAATAACATTTATACAAATTCAAGAGGAACAAGTCCTGTTACATTCCTGTAGTTCGAAATCTTTTAGTGTGAGGCTTGAACTATTCAGGTGCACTGAAAGTGAAATACGTACAAGAAAAAAATCAGAGAAAACAATCTCAACTAATGAGGGAAGCAAACTCAAACCAACATTCGAGGAAAATTGGTGTTGATAACGAAAGAGAAAAGCATACAAAACGGACAAAGGTAATGCTTCAGTAAACGGAGGATGACAGTAAAAAGTCATAGAACATCACATATCTACACAAAAGAATAGTTGCACCATACAACATTAAGTGAAAAAAAAGAGGGCGGGTTAATGATTGTTCAGATAACATGATCCAGGAATCAACACAGAGCAAGGGACAATGGAGTGTGGGGTCTACCCGTACAGTGCTAAAATCTGTAGAAAAAGATGGCACAAAGAACTGAGTGGAAATAAATACCACATCAACTGGGGATCCTATACAGACTGCTACAAAACCAGCTCCTAGACCAGCTAAAAGATGAGTCAGGACATTATCTCTGAATCCAGGGATCTTTAGAATTGTCTGCACATAGATAAAAGAGGGAAAAATGAAATGGTAAGCAAATAAACTGCAATATAATATCGACAAACGAGGGAGGAAAAACAAAGGAAGAAAGAAAGAAAGGGCCAGCAACAGTATCATGAATCCTGCAATTGTGATTTAACCTGCTTCACTTGGTCATAACTGGCTAACTCAGCAGCATTTATTATAGCATTTCGTGCAATATTGGGCCCAAGTCCAGTCCACAAAGCYGCAATCCCTTCCTATTCGGTCAACAGAATTCAAAATTGTACTTCTGGGAGCTTCAGGCAAAGGAACAGTGGAACTGGGTAAAAAAAACAAAAAGTTACCTGTCTGACAATTTTAGAATAAGCATCTAATGCCCCAGAATAACGCCTTGGAACGCCAGGAGGCAATTTACCTTCAGCTTGGAGTCGTACTTTAACAAGATCGGTGGGATTTGCAACTGTTATACCGAAAGCACCTGTTTCATATGCATAATCATATAAGCATCAACAAAGCAGAAAATTGGGAGAAAATGATTATGAAATGTCAACTCTCCAAAATCCAGTTACATGAATGAAATCATTCCATAGGCCTTAACAATGCTTAACACTTTAAGAGACATGAGTAAAGAAAGTCATCTTTCTCCCTTTTACCAAATAACCCATAAGATTTTCCTYACCAGTTGTAAGKGCAGCAAGAATTTTCTTTGATAAAGGCACATCTCCGACATGATCCTTGCCCACATAGAAGTTTTTAACCTATGCAGTCAACAAAAACTCATGAAGATCAAAAGCTCAATATATAAGAAAGAAAAACATTAATGAACTTGATGCTAGATATATATAAAACATACAACTTGATTCTAGATAAATGTGAAACATACAGGTTCATACATCCCGATTCTCAAACCTCCAAACAGACATTGACGATGCAGACCAGGAACAACTCCCTTCCACAGAGCAGCCATACCTTCCTCTTTGGCAATGGTGCCAACGGTACCCAACAGGCCCCTGTATTTAGGCAAAGCCACTCCATTTCCTTCAACAGCTTTCTTTTGGAGCTGAAGCCTAACCTTAGCAGTGTCCAAGGGRAGAGTGGAAACCTGCATGATCAAATAAAAGTGCATCCACGTAGACAAATCAGTTCGAATATATGCTTCCAAACAAAATGAGCTAGTAATGGAAATTTACAGCTTAACCATTTCTAGTATGATCATAAAACCTAATATGAGAATAGCTACATTCAGATTTCAGAAGCTCAAACCAATTATCACATAATTCAGTCCTTCATATACATCAAGGAAACAACAAACAATCACAACAGTAGAGAACAGCAAAACCTTTTGAAATGGGAATATATTTATACAACAAAGTTTAGGTTTTGAAGAATGGATGTAGCATTGAAGACCAAAGCATGTCAGAAAAGATGTTCACACCATCAAGAGTTTGCAGAAATTTAGATGCAGAGAACAAAAGCCTTCAAGGAGGTAACATAGTGATTAAGTGAACCGGGAAACACTAGCACAATAAAACCTTCGTGATGCTTCTTATAGAGGACTATCAAGAGCAAGTGTCTAGGTGGTGCGAGTATATCCGATCATACAATTATTTAGGTTTCTACAACTGCTAAGGTACGATTGGGCTAGAATTTTTTCATGAATTAGAAACAAATCTAACATACGAACTCCATGATCATTGAAACAGAAGCGCGACTAGGAATAAGCAGAGAAGACAAGCTGTCAATAGGTAATTACAATTAAGTTCAACAAATCAAAAAAGAAAATCATCAAGCGTCAATCAAATTATGGAAGTAGAAAACAAAAGGAAAAGCACCTCGGCGAAGCAGGCTGCAAAAGCGCTGCTAGCAAATGTTCCGGCGAATGAAATGTCGGATTTTGAYTTTACTTGATCAGCCACCATTGGACCAAAAAAACCAACCAAAATTTGAACTAACTCAAAAACAAGCAACTACAGTCAGAGAACCGAAGGCGACTAGTAGATGGAAGAGGAAGAGAAATCTTATGCTCTAGTTCTCAGGTTCAATCTTCTCTGCAAATAAATACTCTATAGCAACAGAATGGCGGATGTATGTATATAGGTGGAGAGACAGGGGGTGGGCAGTCCGGCAGGGTTCTGTTCTCAGGAATCTCGGAAAGAGTGCAAAGAAGGGAAGCGAATCGATTACGCAAATGGCGATCGAGGATTTATATCTCTCCCTGCCGTCGTCACCATCACATTTATTCGCTGTTATTTGGTTACATCTTGTGCCACGACTTGTCTACTACTGCACTATAATGGTCCACTATCGTTATCTCATTTTCTGTTTGCCGATTCTTCCTATGTTCGATGTTTCTTTTCAAAATAAAACAGAATAGAAATATAAATTACTAACAATAGCAATTGGGCCTTTTCTCCGTTCAATTATCCACAATTGGGCTGGTTCAACCAAAGCCCAACAGCTTGTAGAGAAAGGCCTTTAAGGCGTAGCCTGATAGCCGAATAGGATTTTTCGCGTCTGGATTGTTCAATATGTTGGGCTTAGAGTCCGGGTCATTACCCATTGTGGTAGCTCTGTAGGAACAGCTGACGGCAGCAAGTTAGCTTTTGAGCAAGGTTATAGAAGGCGCGACTTAGTTTCTTTATGTTATTATACGTTCGTTACGTACTATGCGACGATGTGCAAGATTACAGAAGATATTTTGACTGCGTGAATATTAATTGTGACTTTCAAAAGTACCTTTAGTGAGAGCGGTCGAATTTTAAACAATAAAAAAATTAATTTTCTTTAAAAACTTTAAAAATTCTAATGTGCAGCAGTGATTGGTAAAAAACCTCACAAGACAAATGTTTAAATCATTAGTGTTTTCTAACTCTTCTTATAGATTTGTATAGGCTTTAATTTTTTTTATTTTAAACTTGTATAGTTGTATTAATTTTATATATATTAATTGCGATAGATTTTTGGCACTATGTTCCCTCTCATGTATCTTTTCTTTGTTATTAATAAAATCGGTAGGAGTCCATGCCAAACCCTGCAACTTCAAGGTGGCTTTTTATCCAATTGTTTAAAAAATTATTTTATTAATTTTTATTTTATTTTAAGTTTAATATATTTAATAAATAATATTTCCTAAATAAATGAATTACTTCTAATAAATTATTTTCTAAGTAAACAAATTTTTTTTAATTGATCAAATTGTCTTAAGTTATTTTAATAAGTAATTTTTTTACTTTTAAGTTATTTTTCGAAGTAAACTTTCTATATAAACAAATAAGTCTACTATAGATAAACAAACTTTCTAATTTTAAAATAAGTAAATAAACTATTTATAAAAATAAATTTTGTTAGTTATTTTTTATGTAAACTTTGTAAATAAACAATTAATTTTAATGTAAGTAAACAAACTTCATAAAATTTTAAAAAATTAAGTTAATACAAATAATTTTGAAAGCCTACGTTAAATAAAAATAAAAAATAAAAAGAACGTTTAAGCTCAGATCGTTGCCGAGCCACCTTGGCTTGTTGCTCAACCGGAATTGTGATTGGTCCCAAGTCGAGCTAAGCATCCTCAGCTTGAGGACCTATCAGGACCCGGCCAACTTCAAGGTGAGGATCGGCCCAGGACCGGTGCTATGATGGGCTTGGGCTCGCGTTAGCTTATTACCTTCCTTGTCATCACTTACATAAAAATCTCATTTAATTTTTTTTTCTATTACTATTTTCATTTCTAACTTCGAACGCCCAATTTTCAATCGTTTTCTCTTCAGTTCTTTCTTCTCATGGAAAATCAAGCAAACATCAACAAAAGAGAAGCTTCTTCTGAGGTAATTCGATTTCAATTTTTCTAAAACAAATTGATTAGATTCTCAATTTGAGTAATTAATTGAATTCAGACTTTTTTCATTTGATTTTTTTATTGATTTTTATTTTATTTTTCGAGGTGATTGCTATGATTAGGTTGGTTCTTAAGATGAATTGAGAATAATTCCATAACTGAATTTAATTTGAATTTGGAATTAAAAAAATAAGTTTGATTCTTTTTCGAATCGTAGATTTTTGTTGGTTTGTAAGAGTTGTGGGGAAAATTTCTTAAATTAAAAAGATTTCATAATTTTAATTTCGATACAAATGATGTCTTATTTATAATTACAAATTGTTCTTAAACCTAAAAGGATGTCCGAAAGGTTTCAGTTGCTATCTAGATAGAATATTTTTTTTCTATCTTTAGTTGTTCATATTAATTCGCCACCGATTTAATTCTTTTTTTTTTCCCTTAGGTTATTTGATTCTATTTTCAATTTTTTTACCCATGGATGTTAATATAATTTATTAGCTATCAAATACTAAATCTAACTTTAGATTCAATTTTGCCCTTTAATCATTATTTCTTTTTCCTTTCTTTCATTTTTCATTCTTGTTTTTGTGTGATTTGATTTAAAGTCTAATTTTGCTTCTTTTCTTCTCAAGCTTCATTTTCTTGTCCTATACCCATTAAAATCATGTGGGAAATCTAGGGCTAGAAAGGAATTGAGTTGTTTCGTGAGTTGCTCACTATTTGATTCAGTATTTGGATCATAAACTTAATTCATAATTCAAATAAGTAATACATGAATCAAAATATTTGGTTCATTTAATATAGGACCCAAGCTTGACTAAGTAGAGTCAACTCCCAGCATTATGTACTAGTTCCRTATAAATAACAAACAGAGATATAAATAGATWATGAATTGAAATTTARAAAGACTTCAAGAAGTCTTCTCGAGTTTTGTGAACCCTTCAAAYTTTATTGAGCTAYTGGTTGAAGAATAGTCATGCTTGTATTAGCARTTTTCTTTTTTATTACTTACRACATGCTTTTAAATATTTCATAGTCCATATTGAATTATAATTRTTAGCTCTAATATTGATAAATGACATGAGYTGAGCTTGAACTAAGCAAATTAGTTCACATAGAATATGAGTTGAGGCAAATTTAAATAAGTCGAACTTGAGCTAACCTTAACTGATTTCTAACCCTATATATATATAYTGTGCCCTAATTGCAGACACCACCCACACTTGGAATAGCGAGAAGATATAAGAAAAGAGTTTTAGAGGCTGCAAAGGTAGTCAAAGAGTATTTTGTTACCTTCAAGCTAGAGGAGGAACCGAGTGATGATGATTTCTCACTATATGTCTTAAAGATAGATAAGGTGATATATTTATTTATTTTAATTTGTGCATATTTAAGATTATAGATTAGTTATGCTATATATTTTAATAATTTATTATGATATGGTAGGAAAATGACTTGCCCGAGACAAAAACTGGGCAAGAAAGCAATGTGGATGAATCCCCACTAGCTTGCCTATTGAAGCAGTGGAAGGTAGAAATTAGAGAACGTCCCACTGGGATGAAAGATAAGGTAAGACAACGGTATTAATAACAAGCAAATGATTTTTTAAAATAAAATTAGTAAACTAGATATTGTTTTGAATTGCAGTTGTATTCTCATTCTCACTCTTCAAGAACATTAAGATCTTTGGTGGAAGTGGCGGAGTTCATCCAAAAGAAATATGATCCCAATTTTGAAAAACTTGAGGTAAGTTGAGTTAGCTTTACATCTACAGTGTTCTTAGTATTATTTGCTGCTAAAAATAGTTGCAGAATAAGCAATTTAGGATAACAAAGTTTAATGATTTTTAGTTGTTGTTTGAGTCTTTATATGGCTAATATTAATGCAGATTCGAGCTGAACGCTCAGAAAAGGGATCTTCATTGAAAAGTGGAAAAAACAAGAGTTTTGGAGGAACGGCGAAAACGAGTTTCCATGTTCCTAAGGTTAAAAATGATGTTGAAAAGTTTTTGGCTGAAGCCCACAAAAATCTCATGAAAATGTCTCCACCGACTATGGATCATGAGAAAGGGACCATGGAGGAACTAGACGTTGTAGAGTTCTTACGAGAAGCCTACGACAACCTTCTCAACTATAAGCCCCCTAAATCGTCTTGCTGATGCTGCCTCTAGAAAGCGATATGGAAGATTTGTCATTTGGAAATGGAGATTTTATAATCTAATGAGTAGAAGTGAAACACATAACTCCTACCATTATATGGTAAAATAAGGGTTAGATTACACCTACCAATGTCAGAAAATATTTTATTTGATTGCAACTATCATTATCGCTTTTTAATTTCTATAGTTAATATGGAGTGACTTGCTACGCCAATGCTTTTGTGTCATCAAAGGTGAATATATTAGTAAGGGATCATAATTCTTTCTTCGATGGTCATACATTCAAAATAAACCAAGACCAGCATGTACAGGACATACTATTTGGGTACATTTCAAGCCTTAATAGTAGTATTATAGTTGGCGCATGTTGTTTGGTGTATCCAAAGTGTTGAACTAAAGCTAAATTTTGATCTGGCGAGATAAAAATCCAGTAAAGTATCCTCAATTTGAATGTCTCCCAATCACAATTCTCGTACAAGTCATAAAATCTTCGATTGTCACAAACCAAGATAGAATATTTTTACGAACCTTCACCGTCGGGTTTGCACCAACAATTCTCCAACATACACGTGGATTCTGTAGAACAAGATCCGTATGAGGCATGGCCCAACTAGTTGGTGTGTTGGAGATGGATTTAGAGTTTAAGCAAGCCCCAAGAGGTGGTACAGATTCCATGCCATTGGGAAGTTCTTAATGAATGCTTCAATCACAGCCTTGTAAATTGAGCTCTCTAATATGGTATAATGGTCGAATCTACTTATTTTAGTTTCTCCTCTGCCTGATTTGCCAATAGATAGCCAAGTTGAGTTTTCTGGCACAGTTTCTCCATCGATTTTGATTGATTTAACCCCATTGAAGTACTCTGATGATGGTCCACGATCATCACTTTGAGTACCAACTGGATCTGCGAGTAATGAAGTGTAATGAGAAACTTGGAGATTTCAATGTTAGGAAGCACACACTATATGCAACAAACTAAGGAGAACTTAATGGCAAGTGGTTTGCGGTTTTGACAACCTAGCAGGGTTTTGTTCTCCGGTATTCTCTTTGAATCTTGATAATAATTTTTTGTCTAGTATAAAGGTCAAATTGAAAGAATTTATGAAATTTAACGGAGATAAATTTTACTTCCTAACACATCATTTAGTTTTATCTCCTTGGAATAATATTCCATGTAGTGATGGAATATGGTGGTTTACTTTATGGGTAAATTGGTTGCATTTGTGCAATGGTAAAACTTCTGCAGATTAATCAAAATGGAAATGACGAATATATATATTATGGTAGCATTACAATTTACACCTTTTTGATACAAAATGTGAAGGTAATGATGTGYGTTCCTTATCTGCCACATTTGAAACATCAAGATATGAGAAATACAATTAATTTTATTGCATGTTAAATGCACCTATAAAATATCGAGAAATGAAAATTTTCGTTAATTACTATGCATATTTAATTGGTTAGCTTTAGAGTTGGCAAGTGGACCTGGCCTGCCCAACATCAGACCTAGCAGGCTAAGACCGACCCACTTTATTACTATAGCTAACCAGTCCAGGTGCCGGTTAGGGCACGGGGTCGGTTTTGTGAGAGAGAGACATTTGGCCCGCCCAAGCTCACGTAACACATACATTAAAGAGCCTTTTTTTTTTTTTTTCATTTTTGAGCCATTTATTATTTAAGACTTAATTGAGTTCAAAATTATTTTTCCTTATTTGGTAGCTTTGAAATTTGAATTAATCAATTTTCTTAACTAAAATTATGTATTTGTTCCTAAGAGCTATATTCGTTTTTTTCCCTATAAATACGTCCTAAATCTTTAAATCTCTACATACAACCCTCTCGATCTTTCTCAAGCTCTCAAACTCGCCCTCTTTACTTTTTCTGCAAGTTTATTATTTAGAACTTCTAGTTTCTTAAGGTTTTCATTTTTTTTACATCTTATATTATTATCAAGTTMAAGTTAACTTTCAAGAAAAGAAAAGAAAGCTTTTGAGAGCTGGTCTTAAATTTTGTTATTTATTAGTTAGAATTTACTTTATTTCTTATTTCATTCTTATTTGCAAATCTTCTTTTGATAATATATCTCTATATATAGTAATAAGATTTTTTTTTTTTGTTTTATTACATTGTACTTGTTTTACTTTTCTACTCATAGTTTATTTCTAACTTTATTTGTTTATTTGTTTATTTGTTTATTTAAAGATTTTCCTATTAGTATATCTCTTTAAGTATAGCAATTTGATTTTCTAGTTTTATTATAGTGTACTTGTTTTATTTTATTACTCATACTTATTTCTATCTTTATTTGTTTATTTTCTTATTTAAAGATCTTCTTATTATCCTACTCTCTCTAGATATTGTAATAAGATCTCTTGTTTTATCACATTGTACTTGTTTTATTTTTTATTCATAGCTTATTTCTAGCTTTATTTGTTTATTTTCATATTTAAAATTCTTCTTATTATTATATCTCTCTAGATATAGTAATTTGATTTTCTAGTTTATTGCATTTTACTTATTTCATTTTTCTACTCAAAACTTATTTCTAGCTTTATTTGTGATTTCACTTCATCATATCTAAATTCATGAATTGCAGCATTTTCGTCCAGTGCGTCCGCATCCTAATTTAGTATTGATTCCTACCATATTTTCAAGAAATATATGAAAGAATCTACATCAACGTCATCAACTATCGACAAACTTAGAATTTATGATTTTGAGCCCACAAGTCGATTACGGATGGTAATTTCAATGTTATGAAAACGTGGAGTGATAATGCACATACATATCCGATAACATCCAAGATTACAAAAGATATTTTGATTGTGTAGGTGTTAACCGTGGCTTCGGAGAGTGCCTTTAGTGAGAGCGGTCGAATTTTAGATGACAAAAGAAATTGATTGTCTCCGAAAACTTTAGAAATTTTAATGTGCAGTAGTGATTGGTGGAAAACCTCAACAAGACAACAAGGACCGGACCTTAACTTTCTTGAATCTGATTTCAAATGTTTAGATGATTAGTATTTTTCTAACTCTTCTTGAATTAGCTTGAGGACCGACTCGGGACCAACCTGCTTCAAGGTGAGGACCGGCCTGGGATCGCTGGTGTGATGAGCTTAGGCTCGCATCAGCTTATTACTTTCCTTGTCAGCACTTACATAAAATTCTCATTTAATTTGTTTCTGTTTACTATTTTCATTTCTAGCTTTGAACACCCAATTTTCAACCGTTTTCTCTGCAATTCTCTCTTCACATGGAAAATCAAGCAAACACCAACAAAAGAGAAGCTTCTTCCGAGGTAATTCAAGTTCAATTTTTCTAAAACAAATTGATTAGATTCTCAAATTGAGTAATTAATTTAATTCTAATGTTTTTCATTTGATTTTTTATTGCTTTTTTATCTTTTAGGGGTGATTGCTGTGATTAGATTGGTCCTTAAGATGAATTGACAATAATTTCATAATTGAATTTAGTTTGAATTTGAAATTAATAAAATAACAAGTTTGATGGGTTATTCAGATAGTAAATTTTTTATGATTTGTAAGAGTTGTGAGAAAATTTCTTAAATAATAAAGAGATTTCTTAGTTTTAATTTCAATACAAATGATGTCTTATTTATAATTAAAAGTTGATCTTAACCTAAAAGGATGTTCGAATGGTTTAAGTTGCTATCCACATAGAATATTTCTTTTCTATCTTTAGGTGTTCATATTAATTCGTCATCGATAAAAATTCTTTTTTTCCCCTTTAGATATTTGATTCTGGGTTTTTCAATTTTTTTACCCATAGCTGTTAATAGAATTTATTAGCTATCAAATACTAAATCTAACTTAAGATTCAACTTTGCACTTTAATCATTTTTTTCTTTTTCTTTTCTTTCATTTTCCCTCTTCTTGTTTTTTTTTGTAATTTGATTTAAAGTTTAATTTTGATTCTTTTCTTTTAAAGTTTCATTTTATTGTCCTATACCCGTTAAAATCATGTGGTAAACCTAGGGGTAGAAAGGAATTGAGTTGTTTCGWGAGTCGCTCACTATTTGATTCGATAAACATAATTCATAATTCAAATGAGTAATACACAAAGCAAAATATTTGGTTCATTTAAAATAGGACCCAAGCTTGGCTAAGTAGAGTTCAAGTCCCTGCATCATGTTCTAGTTCAATATAAATAACAAACAGAGATATAAATAGATTACGAAGTTAAGATTCGTTGAAATTTAGAAAGATTTCAAGAAGTCTTCTCAAGTTTGGTGAACCCTTCAAACTTCATTGAGTTACDAGTGGAAGAATAGTTATGCTTGTATTATCAATTTTTTWATTACTTACAACATGATTTTAAATATTTCATAGCCTATATTAAATCATAATTATTAGCTCTAATTGATAAATGACATGAGTTSAGCTTGAACTAAACAAATTAGCTCACATTGAAYATGAATTGTGCCAAAATTAAATAAGTCGAACTTGAGCTAGCCTTAACTCAAATGATTTCTAACCCTAGATGCATATATATATTAACCTATTTGTGCCCTAATTGCAGACGCCACCTGCACTCGAAATAGCAAGAAGATATAAGAAAAGGATTCTAGAGACTGCAAAGGTAGTCAAAGAGTACTTTGTTACCTTSAAGCTAGAGGAGSAGCCGAGTGATGATGATCTGTCACGATATGTCTTAAAGATAGATAAGGTGATATATTTATTTATTTTAATTTATGAATATTTAAGATTACACATTAGTTATACTATATATTTAATCATTTATTATGATATTGTAGGAAAATGACTTCACGGGGACAGAAACTGGGCAAGAAAGTAATGCGGATGAATCACCATTGGCTTGCCTATTGAAGCAGTGGAAGGTAGAAGTCAGAGAACGTCCTACCGGGATGAAAGATAAGGTAAGAAAACGGTATTAATAACGAGAAAAATGAATTTTTTGAACTAAAATTAGTAAACCAAARTCTATCCCTRGGTGAATGAATAGTTTTCTTCTATTGTTTTGAATTGTAGCTGTATTCTCATTCTCACTCTTCAAGAACATTAAGATCTTTGGTGGAAGTGGCGGAGTTCATCCAAAAGAAATATGATCCCAGGTCTGAAAAACTTGAGGTGAGTTAGTTAGATTTGCATATACAGTATTCTTATTATGRATYGCTGCTAAAAATAGTTGCAGAATAAGCAATTTAGGAGACCAAAGTTTAATGATTTTTAGTTGTTTTTCCAATCTTTATTTGGTTAATATTAATGCAGATTCGAGCTGAACACTCGGAAAAAGGATCTTCATCGAAAGGTGGGCAGAACATGAGTTCTGGAGGAACGAAGAAGAYGAGATTCCAGGTTCCTGAGGTTAGAAATGATGTTGAAAAGTTTTTGGCTGATGCMCAYGAAAATCTCATGAAAATGCTTCCSCCRACTGCGGGTCATGAGAGAGAGAMCATGGGGGAACGAGATGTTGCAGAGTTCTTACGAGAAGCCTACGATAACCTTCTCAACTATAAGCCTCCTAAGTCTTCTYGTTGATGCTGCCTTTAGAAAGAAGTCTTGGAAGATTTGTCARTTGTGGATGGGGATTTTATAAYMTAATGAGCAGAACCGAAACACACAACTCCTRCCATTATATGGTAAAATAAGAGTTAGATTACACCTGCCAATGTGACAAAAGATTTTATTTGGTTGCAACTATCATTATTGCTTTCTAATTTCTCTAGTTAATATGGAGTAATTTGCTAAGCCAATACTTTTATGTCACCAAAGACTCGAATATATTAATAAGGGATCATATGCACATAGATGCACATACATTCAAAGTGAAACCAAGACTAGCATGCACAGGACATACTCTTTGGGTACATTTCAAGCCCGAAAAGTAGTGTTATAGTTGGCACATGTTGTTTGGTGCATCAAAAGTGTTAAGCTAAAACCTAGTCTTGATGATCAAACTCCAGAAAAATATCCTCAATTTGTGGCTTTGAATCACAATTTCCGCACGGATCAGAAAAGCTTCGAGTGACACAAAATCAAGATAAAGAACATTTTTATGAACCTTCACCATCGAGTTCGCACTAACAATCCTCCAATATACAAGTGGATTCTGCATAACAAGATCCATATGAGGCATGAC
The DNA here is from genome assembly GCA_001752375.1 of Rhazya stricta. Taxonomy (NCBI): domain Eukaryota; kingdom Viridiplantae; phylum Streptophyta; class Magnoliopsida; order Gentianales; family Apocynaceae; genus Rhazya; species Rhazya stricta. Next base: position 3,694,234 of record MEJB01000007.1, on the reverse strand, counting down.
CCAACCAGTTGGCATGTTGGAGATGAAATTAGAGTTGAAGCAARCCCCAACGATGGTAYAGAGGCCACTCTGCTGCCATTGGGAAGTTCTTAACGAACGCTTCAAAGTAGAGCCTTATAAATTGAGCTCTCTAATATGGTATAAGGTTCTATTGTACTAACCTGATTTGTCATTAGTGCTCGTAAGTATTGCAAAAGGTGAAATGCTGGAATGGAAGTTACTAAAATGRAAGTTAATTTCATATCTAATAGTCACTAACAATGGTCTTGAACAATGCAAACATCATCAGCAATTGGATCTTATTTGAAATAGAAATTAACTTAAAAAAGATGAAGCATTCAAAGGGAAACCAAGTGTATTTTAGGCTTGAGGAGTAGTGCAGCAGTTAGAGCATGAAGTTTGGTGCGTCGAGTGTAGAGCTGAAACCTAGCCTCAAGAATATATCCTCAATTCGATGGCCCCCAATCACAAATCTAGGGATGCTTTGAACATCACGAGCTTCCACAGAATCAAGACAAAGAACATTTTCACGAACCCTCACCATCGACTTTACACTGACAATCCTCCAACATTTGGGTTCTGCAGAACAAGTTCAATGTGAGGCACGACCCAGTTGGTTAGTGTGCTCGAGATGAAATTAGAGTTGAAGCAATCCCCAATCGATGGAACGAATGCCACTCTAGTGGTTTTTGAAAGTTGTTTAATGAACGCATTAACCACAACATTTCTACAAGTTCAATGTGAGGCATGACCCAGTTGGTTAGTGTGCTCGAGATGAAATGAGAGTTGAAGCAATCCCCAGTCGATGGAACGAATGCCACTCTAGTGCTTTTTGAAAGTTGTTTAATTCATGCATTAACCACAACATTGTAAATTAAGCTCTCTAATATAGTATAAGGGTTCACATGCTGATTTTGGTTCTACCGTTGCCTAAAGTCTAGCTTTGTTCAGTTTATTGGCATGACTTTACCTTCAATTTTGATGGATTTCACCCAATAAAGTACTCTAACGAAGGTTGATGATTTCGATTACCAAATGGATTCGTGAGCAATGGAGTGTAACATGAGAAACTTGGAGATGTCAACGTTAGGAAGCATATAAGGAGCATCGCTAAAATGAATTGACACCGCTAGATTTTGAGGAAGTGCTTAAACAAATGATGAATTTTTTGTGGAAATTGAAAGCTTGAGCTAATTGAGTTGGCGGAGAAACAAGGCTTCTTCCTAAATCTATAACTCCTAGACTTCTATTAGATAGACCACCACGAAATGATGTGAGTGCACAAGTGAAGACGAACCGTGGCACCAAAGCAAGCTGGCCTATGGTAGATGGGATTGAGAGAACATCTTCAGCAGCCTCATCACCGCTATAGCCAGTTCCACTTAAAGGATTTTCAAGAAAGGTATAGCCTGCGTTCTTGTTGCAGCACCATGGACTCGATTTAACATTGCAGCTATCTCCGCATGCCTTAGATCTTGTAAGGGCACAATGAGATGATTGGCAATTGACACACTTATAGGATGAGCTCACATAATCCTTTTCGCAATCTACCCACAATGTTTCACCACCTAGATCGACGTTTAACTGTACAGGGGCAAGTGGTGTCTTTAGATTAATGTGAGTGACATATTGGAGAGTGGAAGCATCCTTGATGACTTGAAGAATAAGGGCTTTCGACTGGAAAGAAGTTTTGGCTGCAGAAGGAGAGATGAAGCTGAAAAGAGAACACATTAGCAAGAGAATGAACTTCAAAGTCATTAGATGTATATTGAGTGATGAAGCTACTAATAATCTGGTATTCTTCTTGGGTATATACTTCTCCTTGTCTTTTGAAGAGGAGCAATGAGGTTTCCCAGGCTTTCATGGTCAAACAAGAACGAATATTAGAGAGATATCAAGAAATATAGTATTGCTAATATGTGCTAAAAGATAGTAAAATACTAGCTGCACATTATATGGAACGCGAGAAAAGAAAGAGAAGCTTCACAGCTACTAGTTATCTCTAACGCCAATTTTATAGGAGGCCGTTTCGACCGTCCCGGAATGAAGTAAAGAAACACATGATGACTGGTGATATGTGGATCTAGAGGCCAAAGGTTTCAGTTACAGATGACATTCTCTCATTAGTAACCCATGAATCATGCAGCAGGATGCCCTTGTGTTCTGGTATTCACTAACCAGACAAAAGAATTTTTTTAGTATAGGTGGAAAGAAGTTTGGGGAGTGGGGAGACCTGCGGCTTGAGTAGCCCTGTAAGTACCGTTCTCAGGAATATCGGAGTGCAGAAAAGGGCAGCATTCCGTCAGCATCATCACTTTGACCGCTTTATTTGGTAGCTACTTGTGCGGGTTGCAATGCGTCCACTAACAAATACAGGAAGATGGGTGCACAATATTCTTCTGTAAAGAATTACCTTTTTAAATAAAAATTAAACTTTTAAAACGTCATCCAATCAGAATGAAACCAAGACTATAGCATGCACCGGACATACTATTCGATTACATTTTCAATCAATGTACCTTTCGCCATAACTTTGAAATTCATTCTCTTGCTACTGTGTTCTCTYTTCTGTTTCATCTCTCCTTCTGCAGCCGAAACTTCTTGATTGAAAATGTACTCAGATAGTATGTCCGGTGCATGCTATACTTATTCTCGTTAACGGGCCTATTGATGATGCTACAAATTACCTGCTATTCTGGTTACTTATATATAGAAAGGCTTGTCTTTTTTTTTTTTGAACAAGAACTGAACACGTTTATCTTTTATGTAACGCGGCAATGAGGTTTACAGGCTTTCATGGTTAAGTAAGTATGATTACCAAAACATATAGTATTGCATAACTTATTCATTTACTAAAAGATAAGTAAAATATTAGCAGCACATTACATATGAACCAAAACAAGGAGATTACCAGTAAAGTAAAGAAGCATGTAATGACTGGTTATATGTGGATCTTGAGGGCAAGGGTTTCAATAACAAATGACATTTTCTTATTAGTTACGCATGAATCATGCAGCAGTCTGATAAAATGTTACTAATAAACAATGCAACCACTGTAAAATAGGAGTATTACATTAATGAGGGATCATCATCACATGTTGATCTCAATTTATAAAGCTTCCAATACATATATATATATATGTATATGTATGTATATGTATGTATATGTACATATATGTATATATATGTATATGTATGTGTATATGTATATGTATATGTATTATATTTGGAGTTTATACATTTCTTAGTGGACCGGAAAACACATGATATAATTTTGAGCTTACATTAGCATGTTAGGACTTGGAGATGAATGGTCCTTGGGGAGGACGGATGAGGGAGCCAACTTCCTTTTCCCTAACAACTTTGATAAAGGAGTTATATAAAACGAAACAAATCTCAAAGCCAGGAAAGGATAACCAAGAGATGGAATTGAAGAGACATCAACAATTTCAAGTGTCCGGATACATGTATGATTGATTTTCTACAACTTTACAGCAATATAGACATATATGATAGTATAGCTAAATAGACAAATTAGATATGTTCAATTGTCAATCTGGATAACCAGAAACAGTAAAATGCAATATTATCTGGACAGGAATAAATCATGGATCCCCTTCAAAAGACTAGTCGTGTCATTTGAAGATTCAAGGAGAACAGCTTCTCCTTTCCTTCTTGAGATTCCACCAACAAAAACCAATTTTTGTGTATCATCCAACGGMATATATTATTTCAGGCCACGAGTAATCAGCAAGTGCAACACGATTAGGTCGTTCTTCTCAAAACAATCTGATGGTGGTGTATTAAGCATTGAAACAGGAAAAATGAACTAAAGAATTTCCTTATTTGCTCTTCCTCTGGGCTTCACGGTACAGAAACACCCCAATTACAGTAAGTGCATACCCCAGCATACCTGTAACTGATACCGGATTTCTGAAAATCAATATCGAGATGACCACAGCAACAGCACCCTTTGCATTTCCCAGGACCTGAAAAGATTGGCAAGTTTGCATTTTAGGGTGGATTTGCAGCACTGAACTTTAGATTTGCTTCAACTTTCACAAAAACAGGAAGAAATTTGGAGCTAGAAACAAATACAAGGAGAAATTATTAGGAAATCACAAAAGATACACTTGTAAGCATGAATTACATGTTYAATATAATTGCCCATGATCCCCTGAACTGCAAATTTTCACAGTYAGGGTTGGCCTTGGCCTACATATAGATGCTTCTCCTGYGCCTGTAGTATTTGGAGCTTTGCACTCATAAAATAAGAAAAAAACTCTWAACCTCCAAAATTTAGTAAGAAAAATGGAAAAGAATATAAGCTCACGATAAATATGTCATCAGGCTAGAATTCTTCACATTTAGATGTATAGACACACTGCTTACAGAAGTCCAAAAAGGCCAACTAAGTCGACTGTTTTATTATTCCAGCCCTGTTTGTTAGGAATCATATTAAACGGCACAAAAAGAGGCATATAAACACTTTCACTTAGTCCTATCTGCTTCATCAGTATGATCACACATGACAGTTTTAGTACACCTAAGCTCATATATATSAAGAACTCACTTGATCATACTTATGGAAACAGTTATCTTTTAAGACACCTCCCACAAAATCTACCAAGCCTCTTGCTGATGCTGCCATTAGAAAGAAGTCTTGAAGATCTGTCAATTATGGATGGCATTTTATGATCTATGAAGCAGAACCAAAACAAAGAACACCTACCATTGTATGGTAGAATAAGGGTTAGATTACACCTGCAAGGAGATGGAACATGTCCTTGATTAAAATGAAACTTTCCCTGAACTACTTTGTCAATGTCAGAAAAGAGCAAATTACTGAAGGTTTTAATGACGACATAAAGAACAGTCGACTATGTGATAAGCCCTTGAAAGTATGTACAGGAACCATTTAATCTTGGCACAGACAGATATGGTAGAAATTTTCTTGGGAAGCTAGCGAGATACATGACATCTATAAAAGATATTGAGAACTGATTGGTAATGAAAAGCAAACGTCTTCAATTCTGCTACCTATAGATAAAGGTGAACACCACTACAATCATTGTTTGCTACAAATATTAATAGGGAAGAATCCCAATGCTACAAAGTCATTTACATGGTTTGATAATGTGTCAGAGATCATCCAAACAAGAAAAGAGTGGCCACATTCTAAGCTAGACATCGAAGCAAAAAAGTTGGCCCTGTATTCCTCCTCTTTACAGTTCATTAGTCCTCAGAAGTTTCACAACCAATTTAACTGAAATGCAAGAACTACCTCAATTTCATTTCAACAGATCTTTCTCACTGGGAAGGTCGTAACACCTCCTCTCACACAGAGTACTGCTGACCTAAATAACCATGGTGGTGGGAAGGAAAATCCAGTGGTTCAGGTTATCGTTATAGTGGTGAGACCTAGCAGTTTGTCATGTGGTGATGCTTAGCGGATTCCTTCTCTTTTTTTTTTTTTTTTTTTTTTTTTTTTTTTTTTTTTTTTGGTGTCAGGGTTGGGATAGGGGATTGAGGGGGGAGGGTAAAGGAGATATATAGCTGCTGAAGGAATGAAGACCAAGATGGTTTTGGTGTGCAGATTATTGTGACAATTTCTGATGACAGTGCCCTTGACAACAAGAGAAATGTTGGGAATGTGATAATTGTTACTAGTGGTGGGCTGCTGGTGACCCTGGAAGCTGCATTAGGGTGAACTTTCACAGTACTGGTTCTGTTCTAAAACGGGCATCATCTACATTACATTTGTGATGCAGAAAGTCTGGTTTTATATTCTTTACATGACCTGATTTAGTCCAATATTTCAGCAAGCATTGAGGTCTGAAGCAAATCCTTGCCAGACAGTAGCTGCTCGCCTTTCAAGTATAAAATAGTACACCATCATTAGAACAACATTTCAACTCTTAGATGGCTGTGTTATAGAAGTAGCATATTTCAGGAACGCAACAAGTGTAGCAGTCACATTATCCAAGGCGCGGCATACTAAAAATAGCAGTCTGATAATTGGAAGTTCCACCAATAAAATTGAGCGAGATATCACCAAATTGTGAAAATTTCAAAATCTATGTTCCACATCAACAAATTCAAAGTTCTATCTTTCTTCTTGGAATCATTTATAAGTAGAGCGACAACCCAGGATGAGCAAGCAAACATAGGTGAAACATTGTTAATGCGAGTATACCTGGAGTGTTAAAGGACTGGTATGTTTCGTGACCAAGAAATTGGTCAAGTTGACAAGATATGCAAGGGCTGAATTCAGAAGCAGATACCAAATTATTTTGATATCGTTTCTTGCCAAAGCAATCGCAATTGGAATCACATTCTGCTCCATCAATAGAGTTGCAGGAAGAAGGACAAGAACAGAAGCTGGGGCCATGTAGAGCAGAAGGTTCATGGAGCTCAGCTTTTCCCTGAGAGAAGGGAAATTAATTGAAGCAAATTCCAGAAGGTTTCAGTTTCTATGAAAAAAATAAACAGAAAGGACCAGTACGCTTCTGATGACAGCAAAATCCCTCCAAGAACGGTTTTCAATGCCCTTGCTGCTGTAGCACCGATGCWCATTATAAATCCAAATAGATGGAAACTGGGTTCAAACTGCAGAGACATACTGGAAACGAATGAGGACGAAAGTTCCTGCTATTATGTCCAATTGCAGACCAACATCTTACAAGATTAAGATTGTTCATATTAGAAACAAGCAATATGATAAAAGCTATTAGGATGAAGATGCTATGACATTCTCTMATGAAACAGTCCAGTGAATACTTGATGGGCAAAATGTTTTACCAGCAAAGCACTGACAAGGGATCATACAATTTATAGCTAACAAAAACTAAAAAAATGATGCTAGGAAACAACTAAAATTACAGCGAAAATCGTATAAAGTTTCTGTCTTTACCCCACTAGCAATGGCCACACCAGCAACCACAGGAATAAGAGTAACATAGGTGAGCCAAGCCTCCCTCTTCCAAGTCATCAGAAATGCGAAAATCGCGGTGAAAAACGGCGTCGTCGAGCCAACAGCCTGGGTGAACGACAAMGGAAGATACCGCAAGGACACATTTCCACAGACGACTGAGCCGCAAAATATTAGGCTCAAAGCCGCAATCTTTATGAACTGACGGCGGGAACGTATAGTTTGCAGAGGCTCCGTTTTGAACCAAACAACAGCCATGTAACTGAAAAGAGAGCATGCTGTCATGTGGCACAAAGTAAGAAATATTGGGTACTTGAAGCCATAATTGCTTAGCAAGTACTTGTTCAGAACTAGAACCCCAATGTTGGATGCATACCACGCCGACACAAGCCCAGTTGTGAACCACTGGCCAGGGCTGTGGCTATTACCCTTCATAGCTTCTCTCAACTATRAGGGCTTGTGTTGAAGYGTKATTTCAGCACTTTATTTCACAATTTTTGCAGAGAGGAAGGAAGAAGGCGCKGGAGAAGAAGAGAACTGCCGCCGACCAGTGGTAKTTCTTGAATTTACGATTCCTGTGTAAAACCTACTGCCATTAAAAAGTATGATTTCATGTGAAAGTACTAGATAAACCAATTCATTGACACAATTCGATACAAGTGATAGGGAAGGAAATTGGGATAAGTCTTGGCTTTGGTTATCGTATTTCTCCGTGACCCAGTTGGGATAAAACCATTAACGGTGGATGTGGGACAATAAGCGACCGACACAGMGCAGCTCCTTGATTTGCAGTGCTCGTTAAATTTCTTTTTTATTTTTTATTTTTTCTTTTCCTCATGGGACGCAGCCAACCCTTGACATTATTCTTAATTTTATCTTTTCCTTTTTTGGCTTGTAAGAGAAAATTTAGTTGATTTTTTATTTGCATTTAATGGCAATTGGTTGATATTCTTCCGACATATAAATTTTACTTGAATCGTAAGAAAGTATTATTGTACTTAATCCATAAGTTAATTTCATAATATAGTATCACTAATTAATTAGATATCTTTTAAATCTCAATTTATTTCTCCTTTATCCCTATAAATTCAAAACTATATTCTACTATTTAATATTTTTTTAATTATTTAAACAAAAAGTAAATAGAAACCTAYAATGGAGAAAGTAAATCTCTAATTATTAAATCCATCATGCGGGGATTATTTTGATATTTAAAATAGAATCAAAATATCGAGAATAGATAAATATCTACTCTGATCTGTACATTCTTTCCCGTCTCCAACCGTCCAACTGGCGCGATCAAATGGGATTTTTTTTTTCCCTTTTTTTTTCTGGTTCTTTTGGCTTCAAGCAAGTAGGAATTTAGTTTCATTTATTTTTTAAAATAAGATACCAAAACATATAGCAGCACATAATATGAAACTACACAAACGGAAGATTCATAGCGGCTGGTGACATTTTCTCATCAGTGTGCAAAAAGGGGCAGCCTTCGGCTTCAACGGCAAATGGCGACCGGCGATTTAGATGCATCTCCCTTCCGTCGTCATCAGCTTGTGCTAGAGGGGGAGATGTTGAAGTAATAAACAATACGTCTGTAAAGAACGTGGAGAATYATTAAGAATATGGCAGCYTTAGATATCTATCCTTTCCGTCGTAATCAACTTGTGCCACTGGGAAATATAAATAATGGTAATGTATCTTGCAAGAGGGGGGAGATGTCGACTGCTATCTTAAAATCATACCAAAACACTGCTACTCCTCTCGTTTAGGCATCTTCAAGAGAGAAGCTGAAGAGGATGTCAAAGAAGCCTTCTGAATGGCCGGTGCCTGGATCTGGGAACTGGTTAAAAGAACTTGGATAATACTAAATGATGYTACAGCAATGGATTTTTTTAAAGATATCAATACACGAACCGTCTTAACATAGAGAATGAAGTCCTCTGCCTTACAAACAGTTTTAATATTTGAATACATTTTAAGCCTGAAAAGTAGWATTGTAATTCGCACATGTCGTTTGATGGATTAAGGGTGTGGAGTTTAAGCCTAGCCTTGATCTAGCTAGATCAARCTCCAAAAATATATCCTCAATTTGATGGCCCCCAATCACTATCGTCGGATTGGTGGCTGTAGCACCATCGGCTTCCACAAAACCAAGACAAAGAACACTTTCAAGAACCTTCACCATAGAGTTTGCACCGGTAGTCCTCCAATATACACTTGGGTTTTGCAGAACAAGATCAATGGGAGGCACGGCTTAACCGACTAGTGTACTGGAGATGAAATTAGAGTTGAAGCAAGCACCAAACGGTGGAACGAAAGCCACCCTGCTACCACTGGGAAGCTCTTTAATGAATGCCTCAGTCACGGCCTTGTAAATTGAGCTCTCTAATGTGGTATAAGGATGAACCATGCTGATTTTGGTTCCGCCATTACCCAATTTGTCGATGGATAGCAAAGTTGAGTTTATTGGCACAACTTTACCTTTGATTTTGATGAATCTCACCCCAATGAAGTACTCCACTGAAGGTACAGGAGCAAAAGTAGCAACTGGACTTGTAACGGAGTCTACATTAGAAACTTGGAGATGTCAATGTTAGGAAGCATATAAGGGGCATCACCAAAGGGTATAACACCACTAGATTTTGTAGAAGAGCTTATACAGACGGCGACTTTTCTGCGGAAGCTGAAAGTTTGAGCTAATTGAGTTGGAAGTGCAACACGGCTTCTTCCTAAACCAGCAATTCCTAGACAATCGTTGCATAGACTATCTAGAAATGATGTAGTCACGCAAGTGAAGACGAACCGTGGCACCAAAGCAAACTGGGCTGTGGTAGATCGGATTGCGAGAACATCTTCAGAAACCACACCACCTCTATAGCCCGTTCGATTTAAAGGGTTTCTAGGGAAGGTATAGCATGAGTTCTCGTTGCAATACCAGGGTAGAGCAAAGCAATTACCTCCGCATGCCCTAGGATTTGCGAGGGCACAATGAGCAGATCCACAGTTGACATGCCAATAGGATGAGCTGACATAGTCTTTTTCGCAAACTACCCGCAACGTGTTACCACCCAAATCAACATTTAGTTTTACAGGAATAAGGGGCGTCCTTTGGTAGATGTGGGTGACTTATTGGTGACTGGAAGCATCCTTGATGATTGGAAGAATAAGAACTTTAGGCCGGAAAGAAGTTTGGGCTAAAAAATGACAGATTAAGCTGAAAATAGAACGCAGTAGCAAGAGAAAGAACTTGAAGGTCATAATATGTATATTGATTGGTGAAGCTACTAAAAATATGGTATTCTGCWTCGATATACATATAKAGATAGAGAGAGGCTTCTCTTTACTTATTGAAGCGGAGCTGGACCCATTTATTTTTTCTGTAACGCGCAATGAAGTTTCGCAGGCTTTCATGGTCAAAGAAGAACTTTTTGGGCAAGTTGGTCAGGGACCTTCTGTTTGGGCAACCCGGCAGCCGGCCAGTTCTATTCTCAGGAATCTCGGAGGCAGCTTCCGATGGGTTACGCATCGCGAAATGGGGATTATGGGGATCTGTATCTCTCCCTTCCGTCGTCATCATAACTTGTATTCACTTTATTTGGTTGCAACCTGTGCCACCACATGTCTGCAACTGGCAAATATGATAATGGTAGGTATTTCAGTGGTGGGGTTGCAAATGTGGTGGTTCTAGTTACCATTTTAGAGGTTAGAGACTGAGAGCTGCAGTGATTCTCTAGCAGTTTGTCACGTTGGTGATGCTTAGTGGATTCCTTCTTTTGGTTGGGGGGAGGGGGGGTATATAATACCAAGATGGTTGAGGCATGCAGATTATCGTGAAAAGTTTCTGATGGCAGGGTCCCTTCACACAGATAAATGTTGGGCAAACGTTGCTGCTTGTGGGCTGCCGGTGACCCTGGAAGCTGCCTTTGTGATGGATTCTTGTTCTGAAGAATTTATAATGCAGAAATCTGAAGGGTCTGATTCTTCATATGAACAGTAATAGTAACGTCAAGAGTATGGAAATTTAATGAAGGATCATCATCGATTCTTTGCYGGCTTCTGCTCTGATTGATCCGACCACTGACAAAGCTTCCAGCTGAATTTTCTCTTCTAGGAATATAAACACACATGTTGATGGGTTCTAATATTGTTGAGTACATCGAAAAACAAATGATGTCCCTTAATCTGGCATTCAACAACTAGACAAAAGAACTTTTTAGTAACATGTCACAGTAAAATCTTACCAGAACACTGCTGTTCCCCTCGTTTATGTTTCTTCAAGAGAGTGTTTAGACCATTCGTCAAAGCTGAAGAGGATGTCAAAGAAGCCTTCAGAATGCCGAATGCCTGCATGTGGGAACTGTCGTAAGAACTTGGATAATACTAGAGTGAACTTACTGCAGTGGCTTCTATTACCATCTCGATACAGGAACCCTATTTACCACAGAGAATGAAGTCCATGTCAATTGAGAGAAAATTTACCTCTGCCTCACCAACAGCCACCAATCGCTTCTCAATATCACAGATAGGTACATTAAGCTTTCTGAGGAAGCTAATGCATGACATAGAAGACAAATCTCTCAGTACCAAATTATCTGAGGCTAGAAACAAGGAAGGTGCCTTCACAAATCTTCCAGAGATCCGTTCTTYAGCAGGGACTGTCTCCACCACTCCCAATTCGCCCATTGCTTCCCAATAGTTCAGTGGCTGATTCAAGCACGTATTTCGGGCACCAGCAGTTAGCAAGATGTTCTTTTCAATACAGAGCCATTTGCATTCTAAATTCTCCACGCTTCTATATAGGTTATCTATGCACTCAAGTCCAGTCTGGCCATGGAGAAGCTTCACCGCTGATCCAAGAGGTAGAGTAAGGAAGTTAAACAGAAAATTAATGAAATCATCGCTGGCTTCTGCACATAGTACTCTGTTCCTAGACTTTCTTAACATTAACTTCACGCTCAATTGAGAGGTAGAGGCTCCCTCGTGAGCTTCACAACCTGATGGAGCTAAATACTTTGGATCGCGTATAAAGGGTTTCTTAGATTCCCCTGCGATCTASACATCAGTCAAGGGAGATTTTGAGATCAGCGAACACCTGAGCAAACTTGAGATGTAGAAATTAGACACCATGGATGAATTTAAGAAGATATACTTGTAAAAATTGCAAGAATTAAGGAACGTTATCAAACTAAACTATTTGTGACCACCCTGACGGGCTTCCTTCCCCAGCGTTAGGGATATTAGACAGATTGGAAACTGCAGAGATCCTCACAATCGCCGATTTACATTACATATCTATGACCAGATGACCAATGTATCTTGCTATCTAGGTCCAAGGATCAATATGAATTAACTAAACGGGAGAAATCCTTTTTCTCATCCTAATCACCTTTTTTCCCCGGAAGATTTTGATCCATCGTAAGTGCATTATACTCTTGAGCATCATTATACTTGTTCATCTTTTTCCTCCTTTTATCTCTTTAAACAGATCCATCATTTTGCAATTTCTTTGTGGTCTTTTTTCAAAGGAACTACTGCATTGCAAATTGGAAACAGAATTAGTAGTGATAGTATTACCTCCCCTACGCCAGTTTTGACAGACATCTCCGTGACCTTGACTCATGTCAGTGATACCGATATTGCTGAGATGTTGAACAAGCGAACTAGAGGGAAACCCAACTGTCCACTTTGCAAATTCATCGCTTACAATGAACATCATCCCTCCCTTGAGAAATTGCACCCCTACTTCGATCAATTAGAGTATTTACTGCGAGAAACCGAGAGGGACTTTTGATCTATAAAATCTCCCTATAACTGCAGGTTTGTTACAGCTGACTGCTCGGTCGAGCGGGACAACCGAACAAATATGAATTGCGGAGTCGGGGCTTGAATCATCAACTAATTACTTGGAAGTTATCCACGTACCTTTGAAAATAATTTTCTTGGGCTCAAAGGCAAGGGAAGAGTTGCCACGGACTTTGTACGAGAAGTGCTTATTATTGCCGGAGGTCTTCGACACTACACAGTAACAAGTGGTACTTCGATCGTAGTACCCACTTATCTAGCCATCCTTCTTGTATACCCGGTGACTCGCCATTACTGTCCTATCGGGCAAAGGTTTAGGAAAAAGCCAGAATAGTATATACACGAAGATCCGGTAGAATACCTCCGCAGACAGCGCACTCGGACCATATTCCGGGCTCATCTACCGAAAGTTTTACGGGGAAAACCCGGTTTTATATGATTGATCGGCGACGGTCGGCCATTTTTACAGTCCAAATAGGACGGATAACTGAAGATTCGTACACTTTTTTTTCAGGAAGTGATTGTGTGGTATGTAGAGAAATTACCACTGGCACGAAGGTTTAAAGCATTGGGGCCTCTCTCCTTTAGATGTATTCGCTCTGTTCCACAATGGTCTTGGATTACTTCAAACATCATCAGCAATTGGGCCTTTCCCCGCAATTATCTTACTGAAAAGAGGTAACGTCAGACCTAGTTTGACTGAGGGATACTCTAGATTTCATTAGGGGGAGTAAAATAGAGAATAAATCTTTTATAAATTAATAATTATATGATCATGCAAATTTTATTTATTAATTTATCAAGTACACTTCATTAACTAAAAAATCGAAGTTAAAGTTGGCTGAAGTGTTAAAAGTTCCAAAACAGTGCTACCATTCTCATTTATACTTCTTCAGGAGAGTTTTTAGGCTACACGTCCAAGCTGAAGAGGAAGTTAAAAAGACCCAGTGTTAGGCGGTCTAATAAAGAAAGATTATGTAGCTGCCCCCAAAACAAGAAATAAACTCTCAGACAAAGAATACTCCCATCATTTGACGGGAGGTCAAATTCATCCAAGTAGATTCCAATTAAAGCAATAGACAAAAACTATCTTCAACCTTCCAACCTTATTTACAGGGTTGAAGAAGGTGAATGCACAATGACTATGCTCAAGGCCGAGGCTGGAGACGAACAAAATACACTTTGTAATCCGCACTGAGAACCTCAATCAAATTCTCAATTTATATCGTTAAATTTCTTATTTATTTAAATGAATGATTTTTAAAAACCTTAATCTGCAACTGAAATGATTGTTTTTAAGTTTATAAGTTTCCCAGGTAAACTAAGGTTAGTACCAAACTAACCATAACCTTACCTTTTACCATATGCATCACTAACATTCATAGGAAGAACCAAAAACTTGTTCAAAATTCATTAAATATAAAACAAAAATTGCATGACGAGTTTTTCAATATTCTAAAGAGTGAAATATGCTGCTTTTTTTTTTTTTTTTTTTGGTCGATGCTGGATCACTTTAACTAAATTAAAGCCAAAAACACGTATTCTGAAGAAGATATACTTGCTAGAAGACATCATCATATACTCCATAATCCTCATTTTCAGTTGGAAACGAACTCCAGTAATATAACCTTTGGAATAACTCAAAACAATGGGAAAACTTCAAAATCTTGACTTCACCTACTGCTCCAAGTTCAGAATCTAGAAAAGCTAGTCAGTCCAGGAACCTACAACAGCTAAAAAGTCTTGATTAGAAAAAAAAAAGGAGAGAAGAAAGAGAGAAGCAGTTGAAGCACAGTAAACAGGTTCGGAGCAGATAACCGACGTGGTAAAAGAAAGTAAACGGTTGGATACTTTGGATATATCATGAAAAGCCCCARTTAGCCAGTTACTATATGTCGCACCACAATCAATGGGCTGGCAAAGTCCATGGTCATTTTTAATTCCTATATTCTAAGCTCCCAACTAAAAACAGCTAATATGAACGAGCAAGAAAGAAACACAATTAGCCTAGGAACTGAACCAAATTTGCACCCAAATTGGTCTTTAACCTGTTGCTAGGAAATCTTAGAACATGCCTGTCACAATAAGCCAACAATGACCTACAAGTGCTTTAAAGCATCTGATTACTGAACTAGGGTTCAACCGACCAACAATTTGCTGGAGTCTTTACTTTTCTTTCCCACTTTTGATTGCTTCAGAGAGCAACACATAAAAAGTACCACTTGCCTGACAGCATAATTCTATGGAGGACTTCTGAAATTCAATGTTACATCCAAAATGATTTTCTCACACAAGAAACTTGTAACCAGAAAAACTAGAAAAATCTCCGCCAAAATAATCAGTATAATAAAAATAATTAGTATAATAAAGAAAAGATTGAATTCAATCATTAATTATTAAAGTCAATTTGATATTGATAATTCTTTATATCAAAGAAAAAGATGATCACTAAGGCTAAAACACAAGAATGAAGAACAAAGGAAAAATTAAACCATCCTTGTCTTCTAGACACTACTCGTACATACTATTAGCTTGATATAAGTTCCTATTCTAATCCTCTTTGGTCGAAAATTAGCAACATTAACTATTGATGAATGTCTAACACAGTAACTCTTCTTCCATTCAGCTCCTAATATCTGTCCTCCCTATGATCTAGGGATAGAAACATTTATGGGTGACACCCTCATCATCAACTCCACTCGCCCCTCATAAGCATGTCCAATTTAATATGTGGCATCCAAAATCATGACCAGAATGAAAAAATATTAGCTATATAACATCCAAAAGATTAATGCTKAAAGATTCACCACAGAATTCTTCGTTTGCTTGTATTCTAAATAGGCGAATTCAAAAGACAAACAGATTACAAGAAGATATAAGAAATAATCAAGAAAAAAATTTCTCTCACCTCAGATGTTGCTAGGGTACATGAACACTCTAACTCTAGCTCCCTGGAATTGAACCAAAAACGACTTCGAATAAGACTCGGAAGTTCGAGGAGCACGCTTCTACTAATGATAAAAACGAAATTAATCGAATGACATAAAATTTAAGAAATCTTACCATAGATTTAGGCGGCAGGTTAGACTTGAACTTGGCACGAACCACACCGCTATTACCATGAGGCCTAGTGACTTTGCCCCAAATACAGCGGTAGTGAGAACCATTCTGCTTAACCTTAGCCTTGTAAATGTAAGCCATGCGCTTCCCCAAGTACCATGCCACCTCCTCCTTACTGTTCACTCCTTCAATTTGTATTAGAGAAGTATTTGGGTATTGATTCGACTTGGACCTCTTGTACCCAAGGATTGACCCCTTTACATACAGTCTGCATGACAAACAACAAWACTTTCGATTAAACCCCTTAGAACTACACAATAATAAGYACATATGTTTGTGATTATGTCTGAATGAGAGAGAGACCTGACGCGCTCGCCTTGGCGGCCCTTCACCATCCTTGTCACTTTGCTTCAACGCCGATTGCTCAGAGAAGAAAGGGAACAATTCAGTGGGCGAGGCGAAGGTAACAAAACAACCCTAATTTGAGACCCGTGTGGGAAAGCTAGTGACGGGGCGATAATTAAAAAGGCCCAATGTAATAGGCCCAATTAATAATTTGGGTCTAAAATTAGAGAAGAATTGAAACTTTCATCCTTGACTTCCTCGGCCCAACTAAATGTCGAAGCTCTCCCTGATGACTGGTAGAGCTTGTAGACCCATTGCAGAGTAGAAGATAAATGTCGTACCCTTCCGTATTTCCTTGTCGATTAAGTTAATGCAAACGAYGAATTGATGACTTCAAATGGTGGATTTCTGGACAGTTATATATGAAGTGATGAATTCAATCGAATTGGAATTCACCGATTAATAGATACTCAGAACTGTCTACTTTTGGAGTGACCAAGAAAGCCAAAATGGAGCAGCCTTTGCTGTCAGGTGATCACCGATAAGAAAGTTGTCTTGCTTTTTCTTCTTTATCCATTAATAGCAATTGATTTGCTGTTGCTAAATATGTTACTGATGCTGTCGGATTAATTTTGTGTACAGAGAGAAGTGAATCAGGAGAACGAGGGAGCGAGATATTGACTTCGTGCGCCTATGTGGGTAAGGCAGGTTCTGTAATTCCGTCAGCTTCTTTGGCCGGAAATGAAGTCAGTGTCGATGAAATTAGGTCGGCTGCTGCTATTTCTCAGTCTGCAACCTACCCTCCCTCTCTCCACGCCGCTTTGCTCAGCCCCCCTCAGCCCCAACCTCACGGTAGCTCYGTCAATCCTTTCACTTCTTTCTAAGTTAATTGCCTTGTTYGTCGTGAAAGCGCTACGGAAGTTTGAAAATGATCGTGGGCTTTAGAAAATTGGGRTTTTCTTTTACATGTAATATTGCGGAAATTTTCAGTCATAAATTATWTTAGAATACGCTTCTTGCTTAATGCCCTCATTGTGCTACTGCCATTTAGACTATAGTGCAGAAGCACTTCCCTTGGTGATGGTTCTTTACGTATACACTGGTGATTTTGTGAAAATCTGCTTGTGCATATTTGATTTGTCATTAATTTTTCTCTTTGACTCTTTCGAAATCTGATTGTGCATATTTGCGCTATTGAAGTGCCGTTAGAATTGAATTACAAATCTTTGTTGCAGCTCAAGACATTCTTTACCAGGGACAGGGAGGATACTATGGAGATTCAGGGGGGCACAATAGTAATGTAAGGAGGTCAGTGGATTATCCCATGCTTGGATCATGTMGCATTGCTAAAAATGTAGAGTCATTTATTAAAACAAATAATAAATAATTGGAGATAGAATGAATGGGAATCGAATAAATATATTGATTTTGATACAAATTTGAATGGCACAAGAGAATGCCAGCTACGTATCTTGTGCTTGATGCATTACCAAAGCCAAATGCTATGGCCGGATGCTGCTTCTAATCTGCAAAGCTAACTAGTTCTAATTGGGATCTGAAATGAACGTAGATTAGAGGAAGATGAATTTTTCAGTGCCTTCTTTTAGAAGTACAAATGTCTGCATTAAAAGAAAGTAATAATAAATCCAGTCAGATAGATAGTCTATTGTTTGCTCTGGATGGGAACTTCATTTTCTAGTGGTTGACTTGAAATGCTAACTCTTTTCTTTCCCTGGCCAAAGATGTCAATGCTGGAAATGAAATTTTTGTTTGCTTGTCTACAGCATTAATTTAATTGAATTACATGTACTGTAGAGTATTGGATGAGGTAGAGATTCGGGAATTACTTCTAGACCAYGTCGGCCATCATTGCTGCTGGGGAAGCCGTCCAGCTAGGACCTGGAAAATTCATGCCGTGGAGGACTGCAATGTCTATGTTGGAACTCTGGAAACCTTTACGGAGGAGAGGGAGACAATAATTGAATGGGAACCCTACCTCGGTGGCCAAATTGACGGAAAGGAAAAGGGGCCTGAACTGGGAATATGGGAATTGGATTTAAGGTCTGAATTTCCTGTTTTATTCTCACCATATAAGGAGTCACGGACAACAATTCCTCATTCTGAAGCTATCGACAAATGCTCAAGTAATGGCTTGCTTTTAAGTTCCTCCTTCTGAAGCTATACAAATGCAAATATCTTCATGTGTTCTAGTGTTCTAGTGTATCGTGATATTTTGTGAAAACATGATCTTCAGAGTTAGAACAACCAACCCAAATTCATTATCTCAATGTCTATAGGTTGCACTGGACGGGGAAATAYTGTGTGCCAAACATGCAATGCTGATCAAGAGGCAGGATTTTACAAAGAGAATCAGATGATGCATTGTCCTAGTTGTTACGGGAGGGGTCTAATTGCTCACAGAGATGGATCTGACACAATGTGAGGCTGTCATTTTTACCTTCAACTTCAATTTTCTCTTAGAACTTCGCCTTGCTCTTGACCCCATGCATTCTTTTATCTGGAAAAAAAAAAAAAAATTGCTGGTAATATTTGATATATTAGCATGTAGTGGATCTTGTTTGACAATTTGAACTTGGTTATTGGTTAATGGTTATGTTTGTATTTGTGGTCTTCTTGATTCTTTTGGTTTATGACTGGAAGTAGTGTTCTGTTTCATGGACGACTTTCTCTGCAGATGCATGAACTGTAATGGTAACGGAAAGGTGCCTTGTGCAACTTGTGGATCTCGTGGGCTAATTAAATGTGAGAAGTGCCATGGTAGTGGTTCCCTTCTGATGCGCAAAATTGCTGTCATTAAATGGTATGTCTTTTGAAATTTGAGTAATACTTTCAATGTAGGACAAGCTTTTGTCTGCATAAAATAAGCTGATTTAAGTGCTTTGCTAGTGCTGCTGGGAGTGTTCATCTTCACCTTTCTCTTTCTAATTTTGGCTTCAAGGAAACTTCAAAGCTTTTTGCAAAGAGAGACTGATTATATGTCTTTCCATAATAATTTTTGTTTATTGAAGTTTTTAACATGAGAATACAATTTTTTATTTCAAAACTACTCTTTTAAGTAATTATCCTTTTTCAACAGCTTTAAAAAAGCCTAAAAGTGACAACATGCTCTTAAAAGCAGCAATAACTTTTTTCAGTAATATTTCTGGGAAGCAGAAAATGTGATGATTGGTACAGACTAAACACTCTGGCTTGAAGCATAGTGATATAAATAGAAAGAGGAAAACGGGGAAAGAAAACTAGATGCAGAACATTTAGAGTGCACCAAGAATATAAGTGAGAGTCCATCTATCATATTCTGAAGGATGATATAGTAGCTTTTTCATTCTGTGTTACATAATGCTCACTGAGCCTGGCATGATCCAGTGTCTATCATGTAACTTAAGTTATTAGAAAGATAGTTATCCATTATTGGGAAGAAATCCAAGTTTGCAATGATTCTCATCAATGTTCAAGGCGACCATTGGGTTAATATTAGAGCTAACTATGTTCGGACAGTCTGGATGTTGAAATGCGATGASTGCTATTGATCTTGCTTTGATTTACAATATGCAAATCATTCCTAGAAATACTAAAACGAAGTCTTAAGGAATCATTTTGTTAGCAGGAAGTGCGAGCTTTTTGTTAGCTGCATGTTAATCATAGCTGCAGGATGGTTATCAGTTGCTGAAGTTCATTCAATATTAATGCAGTTTCTTTTGTTTTATATTGTAATAAGTTGCAGCAACAGTGACTACTGCAGATTTGTTTCTCTGTAAAATTAACTTATCAGTTTCTGCATTTCATTCAATCGAGTTCCTTTGCATGGTCAACATATATCTAGAAGTTGATAATTGCACCTTATAATCATTTTTCTTTTCAGGAAGACATTTTCAACTCGAAAAGTAAGTGCAACAAGCGGAGCAGGTTCAGTTCCAGATGACGTATTCCACAGAGCAAAAGGAATCCAGTTATGCAATACCCAAGCTTATCAGTCTACTCCTGCCTTCTTTGCAGATTCAATATTCYTAAACAAGTTCTCTTCTGAAGTAATTGCAGAGAGAGCTTCAATACCTCCTGCTGCAAGAGTTATATGTGAGAGACATACCATCTCTGTTGTGCCGGTGACTCGTGTGACAATGACTCATCAGAATCGCTCCTTCAGWTTCTATATTATTGGAAATGGCAAAGAGATTTATTTAAAGGACTACCCTTCTAGGTTTTGTTGGGGCTTATGCCCATGCTTGGAGTGGTTGAAGTTATAACTTTGCTGGGGAACATATGGTCATCTTTTATTTTTGTGTTTTGGGGAAAGTAGAACTTCAATAAATCAAACTGCTGAACGAGTATTTCATTTGTATAAAGTAAAATAAAGAATATCCTTTTGCCTGTACGGTATGTTCCATTAAAGGAGATCGACAGTAAAATACTTATGTGGTTCTGTTAGCATTTGTTAAGAAGAAAGGATCGAGAGGCTAACTATGGCTTTTAATCTTTCACCCGCCTTTTTTGTTACGGATTGATTGATACTTTACATCATCTACTCCATTCTTTCCTTTCCGGCAAAAGCGGAAAGAGCCAAACTTTCGAATTCATTGACAAGGTTCCATCCTCCCGACTAATTTTTCTATTCAAGTTTTCGTAGGGTCGTTGGGACTGAGTTCCAGCCATACCGTTGACGCCCTGAGTAAGCAAAGGCAACTTGAACTGAATCCGATTAGCCTCATCGAGTGCTCCAACAAAAACAAAGAAAGACTACTAATGTGTTCATGGCCAACCAATTTCTAGTACCTCTAAGTAATAATTAACAAAAAGTTTGACGACAGCTACTTAGGAAAGAAAAAACAGAAAAGAAAGATTCTGCCAATCGGATTTCCAGAAGGTTATGCTTCTCCATTTGTTTATTTTGGTAATGGTTTGTTGGGCACTTGCCTGAYTTTGTTTTCGACCTTCAACTCKAACTTGATTTGGCATGGCCTCTGTGTCATCTTACTGCCTTGCCTCRAAATTCATTTMATGGCCTGGCTCTGCRTCTTCTTACTGCTTTGCCTCAATTCATTTCATTTCAATCTACAGATCTAACACATGTCMTCCTCCTCGGAAATATTGGGCATTCTGATGCTGATACTGAATAGTTAATGCAGAAAGGCRACGAGGATCAAAGACATTGCCAGCCGGTGTGKTCGCAGCCGGCCTTGTCATATACGTGGCCGAATTGCGTCGGCGCTGGACCCTTGAAGTATTGAGAGCTTTACTAAATTAATTGAGTACCTTTATCTATACTAATTTGAGATAATATGGGTGGCACCATTTTTGATATCACGTATCCTTATGTTATTTTATAAATTATATTAAATAATTATTTTAACTATTATAAAATAATATTCATCCAATAAATATTTTCTGTAACAATATAATATGATGTCAAATAATTACATATAAATTAGAACTTCAGATAGAATATCATTTTAATTAATTGTAATTTTAATTTTTAATTTATTACACTTATTTTGTTAGTGTCATATTATGTTTATTTTTGTAATTAAGAATGTTTAAATTTATAATATTTTTCTCAGATTTTGTTAGTGCTATCTGAATGTGAAGAAAATATTTGGAGGAAAATGAAAAAATGTATTTTGTCATTAGACTAATACAATGTAATCATATTTGTTATAAATTTCAATTTATTATGTTAGTGTGTCAATCTAAGTTCGATCCACGTGTGCGTTTAAACTTAGGTTATCTTTTATTAATTTCAAGTTATTTTTGTTATATATAATTCATTTAGTTATAATGAGATTAACTGTTAAAGATCCTAAAAATAAGATTACGTATTTATTTTTGTAAGGTAACTTTGCATCTTATACGTAACTTGATCTTAAAATTAAAATTGAATCCAATTATGCAAATAAWACGYTAAGATTCATAAATCTTACGGATTATAGTTTYCTCTTTTATTTTTAAAATTTTATTTCTTTTATCTGATGTGAACTTTCATTTCTATTACTTTCTATAATACTTAAATTGAGAAGAGATAAAATTATCTAAGGATAATTTTCATGAATTGAAAATTTTTAATATAGTATAAATATAAAAATATAAATATAGATACACATATATAAATTTTTTTGAATAATTACCTTTGTGATTATATATTGAAAAGTATACTACTCCAAACWTTGACATAAATATAAGCTTAAAAAGATAGCTATGGAAACGTCCTATCATTTTAAGGATTGATAGGGCTACTCCATAAATTTTAGTCCGACCAGTCTATGATAAATACTATAGCAAGCAACACTCTTTAACACTCATCGTGACATCCATCTGTTAACTTATCAAATTTATTCGATTACAATAAATAATAATCTAATTAGTTCAAACTATTAATCATCATTAAATAAGTCTTTGATTATTAATAATTACAAAGTGATAAGGACTCAAACAATAGTAACTCGATACTACTTTAAATAATAAATAATGATATGCGATACTTATAAAAATATTAAAATAAAATAAATAAAAATAAGATTTTTTTTTTTCTTTTTATGAATTATTATCGACTTGAATTTAGAGAAAAATTTATGAATATGGAATATAGGATGAAAAGCTTTCGAATGTTCAGATTCTCCGCGTACCCTCTTCAATCTAGAATAAATTACTAGGGTCCAACTTTCAGCGGCAGCCATATACAGTTAGCTGAGCGTCAAAGAACGCGCGCGACAAGTGTCGGTTCCAAGTCAATAACGGAATGTCGAGAAATAAGCAAAAAAATAATATTTTTCTTTTCTTGCTGAAGTACGTGGCATACCCAGGTGCAGCGACCAGCTCGGCACGTGCCGACAAGGCTTATGTACTGGCAGAGACGCGTGGCGGTTCCAACCAAGACTWGCATAAGAACCCAGAATGAGAAGAAGAAGACGAAAGACGGTGATAGTGCTAAACTCCTTCATCACACGTTATAATGATTGACTACCCACCTTTTCCACAAACGAGGATCCTAAAATATCTTTTAATTAATGATGTTTAGGTTAATCTAAATTACGTGCATTGCTTTCCTATTAAAAATTGATCCGTGCAAGTATAAATATATAATAAATCTGAGTAAATTTTAAATGCGTAAAAGAGTCTTTTTTTAATATATATATTAAATTAAATTTGATTTGATACCGTTCAATTTTCACTCTTTAAGGAGTGGTTATTTACTTGAAATAATATTTGGAATATCCAAACTACTGACCAAAAAGGTGAACCGTTGGATTCCACTACACTAGTAGCGTATTTAATTTAATCATGATTAATCCATAATCACATTAACGGTCGGAGGGACTGCATATATTTTTGGTTAATTAAATTCTCATTATTAGGGAAAAGATTAGAAATAATTGAATCGATTTTCGTGGCTACGCTATTGACGCAGGATGAGTGATGCGCATGACAGCCATTAATAAATTTTCGAAAAGTATAAATCACAAAATAAAAAGGCCACGTGGTAACTTGCTAAGAGGTCAGACACTGTTAATGGCTCTCCATACCTTACACAACGCTTTTCCCATCACATTTCTCTTTTTTCTTTTCAAGAACCAAACCATTATATTTCAACTTTCTTTTTTTAAAAAAATTTACGCTCGACTTTAATAGTATCTCAAATTGTATTATCATGAATAGATATTACCTCGATCCTCCTAGCAAATAAGTATAAACTTAGATGACAAATAGCTGGTCTGATGACGAAAGTGATATGAGCGTTATCTTTTCGAAAGTCGATCGTAATATCAACTCTATCTTTCTTAGACGATTGATGACGAAGTGCGCTCAACTTTATCCTCCTAGACAAATAATTTCATTAGGTTAGTTTTTGGGAGACTAAGATTGATAAATGACAAAGGTTGGGAAAAAAATTAATAAAATATCACGTAGATTGATTTTTTTCGAGAAAAATAGTAAAAAAAGATTGAGATTCTAAATTTATATGGCTCTTTTTTAGGTTAAGATATGATATTCATTACTTGTATAACTAAATTGTTAAGGATTTGAGATTCTCTTAACAAGATGCGAGATTATGTTAATGAATTCAAAAATTATTATTAGGTGATCATTTAAAATTTTATTTTTAATTTTAAAAGTTAAAAGATATTATTTTTGATAATTAATTTAATAAAACTATATCTATATTTAAATTATATATTAACAAATCGTAAAGAGATAACAAATTAAAAGTAAAATTAAGGGATATATTGGTCATCAAAAAGAGTGAGAAGTCGATAACTGAAAGAGTTGGGTGGTTCCTTATCAAGAAAGCAATGGGTGCTATCCACGTCCCGGTCTCTGCTATATAGGAAACTCGAAGGTTCACTGGAAGAGATTGCCAACGACCTTCTTTTTCACTGACCAAAGTGAAGGAAGCAGCCAATGATAGGAGTGGCGCTGCGGGGAAAGAGTTTTGACATTATAGGGAATTTCCCCATCCTTCCGATATGAACAACTTAGATACAGAGAGAGAGACAGAGAATCTTTTTAAGCAGGAGAGAGAGAGAGAGAGAGAGAGAGAGAGAGAGAGAGGCATAACAAACAAAAGTAACAGAAGCCCCCTTCATTAGCACCCATATATAACAGAGACGCACAAGAACAAAGCAACGGTTCGCAACGAGGAGAACATCCACCTCGTTCACCACTGTTCTTCTCTATCTCTCTTTTCCCAAGATTTTCTCTTTCTCTGTTTCTTTGACTCACTGCAACTGGATACACTTTTTTTTTTTTTTTATATTTTCGTTTTCTTTTTCATACGGGAATGACAAACGGAGGAGCCACCACCACCCCCCCAAGCAGCAACAACCGCGGTAGTGGAAGCCCCGGTTCACTCGGCGTTCCCACTACCCACCACCGACGTCGCATTGCGGATTCAATGGCTGATTCCTATAATTCCGATACCAATAAATTGTTAGATCATATACAGATTGGTTTCGAACACTCGAATATGAATGATTATGACGATGATGATGCGCAATGTAACTGTAACGATGGCGTTCACCGCCATCGTCTATCCGCACATCACCCGTTGATACGATACCTTTTGGTACGTAAAACGGTACCGGAGAATTGGGTTTTTGGCGTTGAAGATTTCTTTTTGAATTCTTCCGATTTTATGCATTCTTTGAAATCAAGGAAGAATATGGTGCGTGCTTTATTCGTGTTGCTGATGATGTTGGTGGTGGTATCTGTGTTTTTGAAGTTTTCATTAATGACCAGTGCTGGTCAATTAGAAGGTATAAGGAATTCGACAGGACGCAGCAATGGTTTCTTTATTATTCAGAACGTAAGAAAAGATTGG
The DNA here is from genome assembly GCA_001752375.1 of Rhazya stricta. Taxonomy (NCBI): domain Eukaryota; kingdom Viridiplantae; phylum Streptophyta; class Magnoliopsida; order Gentianales; family Apocynaceae; genus Rhazya; species Rhazya stricta. The sequence continues at coordinate 3,668,768 of MEJB01000007.1, read as the reverse complement.
TACGAAGCTCAGAAAGTTATGGAGGACACCCACCCCGTCTGGAAAAGGCAAATGGTAGAGCTTCCTGTAAGTCTTGAGCAAATTTCGATATTTTAAATCCCGTTCCGTTTCTTCTGATAAGTAGTACTGTTCTAATTGTCACATAAATCTTGATTATGTTTAAATTGAAGGTTCTTCTGATTATCCTGTTGGTTTCAATTCTGGAGATGTCCCTCTTCAAGATTAGGTATGTAGGGTATGCTACAGATGTCTTTTTTCCCGACGGAGCAATTAGAAGTAGAATTGGAATTGGAATAGGAGTAGAATTCTCCGGCGGTGTAGGGGTCTATTCTTTGTGAACGTTCTGTCCTTTTTTGACTAAAGACAAGTAGTGGGCGGCGACAAACTAAGCGTCGAATAGGAAAGTTCCCATTGACCAATTTCACTGTAAAGGTGTCTTTTTGATCATTAATTTCCCGTTATGGTTTCTAATCTGTGATAACTGCATTCTGCACTTTTACCATCCAAAAGGAAGAGAAACGAGTTGTTTTTACCTTTTCACTCCTTCTGGGTTCTACTAATATATGAGCAGTGGCTGTCAAAAAGATCACAGGAACACATGAGGGAGAGTAAATGATAACCTTCCTTTTTGTTTTACCWGTAGAAGAATGAAATAGATGTTGGGCTTTCTGGAGGAACATCTTCTACATTGCATTATTTATGCCCTTTTGGATGATTTGTTGGTAAAATTCCAATAAGCAAGATGGTTTTTGATCTTCTGAAATTGTACTCTTGAGGATATTTTCTTTCGTTTTTATTCAGAAACGTTTCAGTACGTGTAACTGGAGATAGATTTTGTTCACAGGATCGAGGAATATGGGAGAAACCAAACAGCGATAGTTACTATCCATGCATAGGACGACCAAAGAATCGAGCAAGTATGTCCATCTTTCCTAAGTGCCTTTGATTGGAACTGCACCATTCTCTAACTTCGTCTTTTATTGGTCTCAGGGACAAGATCCAGAACAAATGGCTACATACTAGCTCATGCTAATGGTGGACTAAATCAAATGAGAACAGGGGTGAGTTAATAATTGAKCAAATTGTCGTATCCATCTTAGATTTGTCATCTCTTATTTTCAATTAAAAAAACCTTCAATTTTGCTAAGGATCCACTTTGATTTATTCCAGATCTGTGACATGGTTGCAATAGCAAAAATTATGAATGCCACTCTGGTTCTTCCTTCTCTTGATCACGAGTCCTTTTGGACAGACCCTAGGTAATGTTAAGCCTGTCGTATATGTCGATGATTATAGAGTGAGTCATATGTGCGCTTATCTTATTGTTCTTTTTTTCTTGCAGTGACTTCAAAGATATTTTTGATTGGAAGCACTTTATTGAAATACTGAAAGATGATGTCGAGATAGTTGACTCTTTACCACCTCATTATGCAGCAATAGATCCCCTCACAAAAGCACCTGTATCTTGGTCAAAGGTCGGGAAACAAGAATTAGCAATAAATACATAAACGGAGTTGTCTGTCTAACTAAAACTTTTAAGATGTTTTGCAGGCTAGTTACTACAGAAAGGAAATTCTTCCTCTGTTAAAGAAGCACAAAGTAATCAATTTCACTCATACGGATTCACGCCTATCAAATAATGCAGTCGCACCCTCTATCCAGAGACTTCGCTGTCGTGCCAACTACGAAGCTCTCAGATACACACCAGAGATTGAGGAGCTGGGGAAAAAATTGGTTAATAGACTTAAGGGCAATGGTGAACCTTATCTTGCACTTCACTTGAGGTAACCATTTGATATGACTCATCAATAATTACTTGCCAATATTCTTCAGCTTCTACTTACTTATCATGCTGATAATAAATGCAGGTATGAAAAGGACATGCTTGCATTCACTGGTTGTAGTAACAATCTCACTGCAGAAGAGGCTAAGGAGCTTGAGATGATGAGGTACAGCGTCAAGCACTGGAAAGAAAAAGAGATAGATGGTAAAGAGAAGCGACGCCAGGGAGCCTGCCCGATGTCTCCAAGGGAGGCAGCTCTCTTTCTCAAGGCCATGGGTTATCCTTCAACTGCAAGAATATACATAGTCGCAGGAGAAATTTATGGAAATAACAGTATGGATGCTTTGCGTTCCGAGTACCCAAATATATTGACCCACTCCACTCTTGCAACAGAGGAAGAGTTAGACAAGTTCAAGAACTATCAGAACCGACTTGCTGCCTTAGATTACATTGTAGCTCTTGAAAGTGATGTCTTTGTTTACACATATGATGGGAACATGGCAAAGGCAGTACAGGGGCACAGGAAATTTGAAGGATTTCAGAAGACGATAAACCCTGACAGGTTTGTTGTTGTTCGATCATCCATATATAGTATTTTGCTCAAAGAGTTCTTCTTAGCTAATGGTGCTTTACACTCAATTTCTTTACAGGTACAGGTTCGTTAGATTGGTAGATTCCTTGGATAAGGGTTCTATATCTTGGGAAAAGTTTACCTCTAAGGTCAAGGCATTACATGCTGACAGACTTGGAGGACCATATCTTAGAGAAGCTGGAGCAGTTCCAAGATTCGAGGAGAACTTCTATGCTAATCCTTTACCCGGTTGCGTTTGCAAGGCATCTGAGGAGCAAATAAGCGTGCAACAACATAACCAAAGACTTGGCGTTACAGTTGCTTCACAAAGATAGGTCTCTTTTGCCAATCAGTAGCAGTACTTCAGTTGTATAGCATTAGTAGCGGAAGATGTGCTGCGCCAATGGTGGCTAATACCGAAACACAATTGCAGTTTTCAAGACATTATTTGTCGGCAAGTTGCAGGTTTGAATTGCGGTCCTTCCAAGAGACCAACTATAAGGTCCAAGTGATCTTGCATTTCAAGCTTCAGTTTTGGTGTACAAAATGCACAAAGAAGATTCCATACGAGAGAAGTTAGGGGACATAATAGGTGTAAATCTGGAGTTAGACATTCTTTATTGATTATTCTTTCCTTCCTTGTTTTGGCATTATTGCCTCAGTTTATTGATTATTCGATTCTTCCTTCGACATTAGGGCCCTAACACACTTGATGTATTTAGGGAAATACCTTAGCAGAAGAGAATTTTTTGCCACATATTACAAATGGATTCATCGTCCTTCTCGTTGCGTTCTATTGTTCTCAGAATCTCGTTCTCCTAAAGAAAAAGATCAGAATAGATAAATTACACCAAGAAATGAATGAAAACAGCGAACGGGTGATTTATATGTTGTCCGAACGTCTTTCTTTTGAAAAGACATGTAATCATAGAAATGACCGTATGATGATCAAGAATTTTAAGCATCCTCAGATTCTTATTGTGTTCTACTTGTAGACCAAAGTAGGAGAATCTGATTCATGCAGACATCATCTCGAGAGCAACGAGGGCAAAAACTGCCCGTTCTGTGTTTATTTGTAATGGTACTATTTTAGATAGATTGAGCGGAAAAGAATCAGTTTTAGAGGAAAGCAGCATTGCAGGGAGCCACATGGAATGGAATAACCCACCAGTCTTAACAAACTCAAACCTCTCTATTACTGCATAAACAAAGGCCAACCCCCGGCCCCAAAAAAAGAGAAAATTGAAAAAACAGATAGATGGGAGTAATCAAGTTCAGAACTAAAGCATCGATTAACATACCATATACAATTTATCTTGAATAAGGCCTATCACGGGACAACCAAGAATGCATGTTAATTGCTCTTTTGAGATACAATCAGTGCTCCTAAAGATGGAAATATGAGATACATAGAACTCTCTTCTACACTCTGACTATCAACAAAATGCAGAACAGCTAATGAACAAACTGGAAATTTGTGGTTTGACATTTGGGTTCTGCTGAAGTCTACCACATTGATGGCACATAAACCTGTTCTTTCAGATTCTGAGTCGCACTTTCAGTGGGAAAACCGCGCACAGCACCAATGGTCCACTGCGATATAATGCCAGCAGCAATGGCAAAGCGAAGCTGCCTTTCCAAAATATCTTGATTTTCAAACATCTGAGGTTCAGTTGTTAACTTTCTCATAATTGCAGCTACAACAGCATCACCAGAACCCGTTCTATCACAAGTGAATGGTGTTATGAGCACATCCTCTGTACCAACCACGACCCCATCAAAAGAAGGTGCATAATAATGAATCCGGAGTGTTCCATCTGTTACAAACAAAAACTTCAACCCACTGTGCCAGAGAGGAGAGATTTCTTCGTGAGTATAGTGATAATAGTCTCTCCTCCTCTTGGTTTGCTCAAAATTCTCGGCATAGTACTGAGGTGTATAATTTCTTCTCCTCTCATAATATTCTTCATCTAAAAGGAATTCTAGCTCTTGCTTTGAAACCTCAATAATGTCTGCTGCTTCCCAGGCTTTCTTGAGCATTTCTCTAGTCTCGTCACGTGATTTCCATAATGGCAAAGGCAGATTTGGGTCAAAGAAAATAAGAGATCCAAACTTTTTAGACCATGAAATCGCTCTGAAAAGAGCAGAATGCATAGAAGGAGTTGTTAGAACTTCAGAGTTAAAATGGAATATCCTAGCCTGTAAAAGAGAAGAAAACCAAGAACAACTAGTAGTCAATGAACTCATTTCTTGTTGTCACTAGCTTATCAATCACCTATATCATCATGATAAATCTAATCACGTCATATAGCAAGAATTATATGCAATATATTCCATCACAAAATTTTAATACATACAGGTCCTAGTCCAGAATCAATAAAAAGCAGAAACAGTGAAAGACAAGGGAGGTTGTTTTCCTCACAAATTCATAAAAACTAAAAAGACGAATAATAAGAAAATGGTCTTGGTTCAAAATCCTGTATCTATTGAATGATTTAGCATGTGCACTAATAATGCTCTACACATCTGAAAAGATCAGAGGCACAAAGGACACCTACAACAGCAAAAACTATAACAGCTTTGATTAAGGGTAACATTTCTTTAACTATAGATCTATGTGGATACACTAAATGGAGTTTTATCTATAGAGCATTAGAATCAGATTTTCATTCGAAGCTTTACCTACAAGATCAAATCTTGATTAATAATTCTATGTAAATTACTTGCCTAAGCCATCCACTGGCAAGATTAGTTTAATAAAATTCATGTGAGAATTCATACTTCCTTTTCTCATTCGTTCCCCTCTTTTCATCATTTTAGTTCTTCGACATCTTAAATATGTATAATACTCAAAAAGGATTGACAACAGTGATATATAATTTTTGGGGAACCATTCCCTTTACAAACATCCATTTTGTCCCTCATGCCGAATCAATTCCTATAGTCTACTTCCAGAAATATCTCAAAAAAAAAAAATTCAGAAATAGAAATATAAGTTCATAACACAAAGCCGGAGTCATTTCTAGTCTTCTGAAAAATCCCGCGAACATCTAATTTGGAAAATGAATGATTTGCAATATATGGTAGAAAAACCAAGTAGGGAATCTTCATTGTTTCCTCCGAAAAAAAGACATCTAATAAATGGCAAAAATCTGCATGAATGGAGCATTTCACATTCCGGTTTAATTAGCAAACCATGACTGATAATTAAATCCAAAAAGAAAAGGGTCCTTTTAAAAGTGTAATTATTGCCTTTATTGTTTTCTTCTATATTTTACCTCTTTGAGCACAGAAAGATTCAATTCTGAGCTAAGCAAGGAATCCTCAGCAGATTCTTTCACCTTCTCCGCCCTCATTTTCCCATTCTCAAACTTAATTTTCATATACGCACAGGCAGTCCGGACACTACCGTCCAATTTCACCGATCTCGTCTGCACCTTCTCATTGTTCATGAGCAAGACCATTTCTTGGCCAAAATCATCACTCCCAACTTTCCCCATGAATGCGGCCCTCCCCCCAAGCCTGACGTGCGAAATGGCCACGTTAGAAGGCGGACCACCAGGTGCTCTAACGAACTCTGGTGGATTCCATTGCAGCATTTTCCACTGTGAATAAATATCAGGGTGCATCTGCTCCGGTGATACTCTCACCGTAGGCACAAACTCCTTTTGAGCTGCACCAAAACAGCATACCAAAGGTGGGCTCTCGTATGGAAAATCAATACCATCATCAAAATTACCAATCTCCTCATCATGTATCGGCGGTTCATTTTGAACGTTTAATTCATCCCTATTATCGTCCACCGGTTGGGATTTCCTGGAGCATTTTCTCTTTTTCGTTGTCGCAAATGTCGGAGAAGTAGAAGTGGTGGTTGAGGACGATTTTTTGCGGCCTCGTCGGGAGGACTTTGAGGGTTCTGCGGTTGTGGAGTCATTAGTGGAGGACTTGAGAAGGTGACAAGTTCTGGGCTTGGGAATGGGACTGAATACAACRGCAGCAATTCCGAAGTGGGTCAATGAGTTYAGGRCTAATGAGCGAGAGTTCTGGGGRAAAGATAGAGGATGAAGGTGAAGTATTGCCATTTCTGATGTTAGGGTTTATCCATTTCGTACGTTGCAACTGCAATAGGTTTTGAATTGGAGCTCATGTCGGGTTATAGTTWTTACGACGACAACACGGATTCGGATACGGATCCCTCCCCTAGTTTTTCAACTGCTGGATGCACTTTTTAATATCATCCTATTAAAAATCTTTTAATACATATATTTATTTATATTTTTTACTTTAATTTTTGTCTAATGCTTTATTTATTACATCTATTGCTCCCTTCTCTTGATCAACTCTACAAGAGAGTTCACTCTAATTTGAGTTTCAAGAGATTAATAAATAATTTATTAAATTTCATATTCAATTATTATGTGCATTCTTTAAAAATATAAATTAAAATAAAAATAAAATTTTATATTTAATTACGTTCATAGATTTCATAATACGTATCTCATAATATAACACATTCAATAACAAAAAGAGAATCATTACTCAGATTCAACAGTTGTAAAGCTACAATGACTAGATTTTTTCTTGCATAATACAAGTGAAAAAACCCAAGGCACAAATAGAGCTGCACGTAGAACATTCATCAGAGATATAGAATAGCTGCATCTTATTCYATTGGCACCATTACTTCGTTTGTCCTCAAYGGAGGCAATGACCATGGCGGATTATACCTGGCCAATTCAAAGTCACCTATTATCTTGTATCCATCTCTCTCCAAACATTTCTTCAAATTATCCACCTTCCCTTTCACCACATCATCACTTGCCACCCCACTGAATTTCACCACCCCGAACTTCCTCTCTCCTTCCTCCCTTATCACCACCCTGTCATCCAAAGGCTTTGGAGCCTCCTCTGCTTTTGTATACTTGGATGGCAAAATGAATTGCATGGTCACCAGCTTATTCTCCCCCTTTCCGCCGCTCTTGGTCACCACCGGTGCCGTCATTGCTATGTCAGACGATTTGGTAATGACGGGAGCCGTCATGGCAATCTTCTCAGGCTTTTCATTCCGGGGATTACCCAATGCGCCTATATAGTTGGCTAGCAGCATGAACCCACCATCCTTGTTACCTTTGAATTGCGTCGGATCATATGTAACCTCTGCAATTACAGATGGCAAATACTTGCGAATTTCGTAATCAACCGTCGATTTTATAACCTCGTATTTGGGCGTCTCCACAGTAATTCTTCCAAGAATCAATCCCATTTTTGATGAATTTCAAAACTTGATAGGAGGTTTCTGATGAAGTGAGCGTTATTGTATATGAACCGTGACTTATAGGGATGCAGGAGGAGAAGTGGCTGAACACGGATGTCGGTTCTGGATCCTTCCAGGAAGATTAAACGAGAAAACTAGCTTGGGGAAGGAGCTAAAGGAAGCTGAATCAGAAATGAGCTTTGGGGTGACGCCATTTGAGGGATAGAGGAATGGAACTCCTTGTGCCACGATTTTGTTTTTGGGCTGTCCAKGCAGAGGGTCCAATTATTTTGTATCGTACGTGCGGAAGGGTGGACTCAATGTTGTTCATAGCCAAGTATGTGTTCTGTTTTGAAAACACTCAAACAACACTTGTCGATATGTCCGAGTGGTTAAGGAGACAGACTTGAAATCTGTTGGGCTACGCCCGCGCAGGTTCGAACCCTGCTGTCGACGTTTTTTTTTCCTCTTCATAGAAGAAAAGGTGGATGCGGCGTCGTCAGAGGTTTTTGAAATGTTTTATTGTTCAAACTAGGGTTTCATGTGGTTCTATTTGTATGGCCAAATTTTGCCTATATTCTCGTTCCTCGCAGACGTCCATATTGAACTTCATTTTGCTCCTCCGCCAATAGAGTCCTCGGTTTTACACTAATGCTGTTGGCTATTGAAATTATCGCCTGCTAATTCATCCTTTATATCCTGTTCTTCTTCAAATGTCTGGTTTTCCCCTTCCCAATTTTGATTTTTCGCATCGCTGGACCGATGATGTAATAAATAAGAAACTGCGTTATCTATCTGCAATCTCTTAATGAAGTTGAAGATTCATTTTCCTTCCTGAGGTCCACGATGTTTTTATAAATCTTTTTCTGAAAATATTGATTGATTCTTAATTTTAAGATTTTCAGACCTGAGGATTAGCATCAATGATGAGCTCCAAAATTTGTTATCCTTGCACTATGATTAAAGTGAAGAAAAACTCTGGGGAATTGTTGGTCTGAGATGCTTATCGTCTCTTTGTGTCCTGGAATAGTTCTACAGTAGAAAATGACAGTTTTCATTTTATTCTCTCTTTTCTTCTGTTCTGTTTTTGTTTCTCCATCATCTTACCCAAAACAACAACACTAAAAGAAAAATCAAATCTTAGATCTGTTAGAGAACGCGCTATCATCTGTATTTCTCTAATGGGATTGATGAGAATCCGAAGATCCTGAGACCCTTTGAGCTATTGATTTGCATTGTTCTTATTATCATGTGGGTGCTTAGTTTCTGCATTTGTTTGCAGCTTTGCTGATTTATTACAACTCTGAACCTGTTCATTGCACAGACTATACTAGCATTTTTCTAGAATAAATTCCACACATTCAGGCTGGGGGAAATATTGTGCCTTTCATGGAATGCTTAGTTGATTTGCCCCCATAGTGTCCATCCTGGATCAATGATGTTAATATTTAACTGCGTTATCTATCTGAAATTGTAATGAAGACAATTCTAGCTTCTGAGATCCAGTTGATTTTTGTGTTTAGCTTCGCCCCAGAAAATAGCGACCTTATTATTTTGATTGAGGGGAATTATTCCTTTTTGCAATTTTCTTTTCTTCGGGTGTTGGGAAAGCTTTATTTATTTGTTTGGTATTTTGCAACAGATTTCCTGGGTTCCTATTTATTGAGATCCTAAGGGGTTTTTGATTACCTGATCATAGAATGCTGTTATTTGAAAATTAGCCWGATTAAGTGAAGGCTTTGTACTTGGTTGATGCTGAGGTCGTCCCTTGGAACTTGTTTGACTCTAGTGATCATTATTAAGACTTCCTCACACAACGCATTTATGTGCTATAATGGTCATTTTGATTACATTGATTGACTGTGTCATTAGAATTTTGATATTATCTCCTTTCAACAATTTTTGATGTTGTTTTATGTGTTAGTGTTTTTCTACAAAGTCACCAGGTAGTGATTGATGCACTGAATGGAAACATGAGCTTTACTCATGGAGGAGGATCCTGATGGTTAGAGATTTTGCAGCATAACTTTATCAGCCTTTTCCTGCTGCCTCCAGAGTAGCTATAGCGTTTCCTTTGCTTTGGGTGGTTGCGGAGAAGTTTTTACCTGTGTCTTTCAGATCCTCATTGTGGATCATGTTCTTATGATGTATAGCAGTAGATAAGAATCCACAGGAACAGAGTCCCATCTGTTATTAAGCTCTGTTAATTTTGTTAATGATTTTTCTTGCAAAGAATCTGAAGTTTTTGGTTGGTCTTTAACATTCGTATAAAGAGGTCATTCTCGCACTAATCTTGATTCTTTTAATATTTTGGAGATATTTTAGAATAAAATATTAAGGAGTTTAGATGTGCACTTGGATTACAAAAAATAAAAGACGAGTATCCTAAAGGAATGGTGCCATCTTTTGTTCATTTTCATCCATGATATGAGTGCCTAGTTATTGACTTTATTGGTGAGAGATTGGATGGGTCCATGACATCTTTAATCGTCATGGTTGGTTTATTTAAGTGCTTGAATTTAATCATTAACGCTTGCCTAGGCTTCTACTTTTTCCCTTTTCTTTTTATTTCCACTTCGATTAATCTACTGAAGTTGTCCATTACACAAAAGGAACCAATTTGCCCATAAAGTAAACCCGCCAGATTCCAGTTCTACTAAACAAAAGCATATGAGACCAACTCCGAGTACTTCCTATCATTGTTTATCAAAGCGAGAAGCACTAGGGGCTTTTAAGCTAAAGTCACCTGCTTAAAGCTTAGTCGAACAGACCCTAAACTGTTTTAAGAGGAGGGTGGAGAACATTCTCATTGTTTATCAGAAAGAACCCTAAATCCATTGTTTATCAGAAAGAACCCTAAATCCATTATACCAACAAAGTTACAAGTAACATCCACGAAAGTTAGTGAACAGAGAGGAAAACCTATAATTACAGCTTCAATCCCCAAAAAATTTGCAGTTCTTGCAAWAGTTTGTCTGCATTTACCAAATATGAAGTTGTATTTTCATGATCACAACATTAGCAATAGCTCGCAAAACTACTTGTAGATGATTGATCAGTAAATTACAGCCAGAATTGTTCTGATAACAAACTTACAAGAACAAAAATTGAGAGGATTTACAGACAAAAGCACCCRAAAGAAAAAGTCCTAACGAAGCTAAGAAGCACCTGCTTCTTAATTCTTTCCATCTTCGATGGATTTATCTACAATTTTGGAGTTCTTGCACTGACACTCCATAGGTTGCACGGCGTAATCTTCTGGTACCACTGGACGCTTATTCCCCAGAATAGTCCATATGAACAATACAACAAATGCTCCCAGTGCTCCACAAGCTGTGCCAAAAATCAGAGCAGCGAGGATCCTCAAAGCACAGTCACCCTTCTCATGATGAACATTCAGCTCCTTTTTCTTCGCTATGAACGTACCTGGATCTAATGGTTCTGAATGCATCCAATAGGGCACAGGCCGGAGCTTCAGGCTCCATGAATACACATTGCATCTCTGTGATGAATTCCCACTTGATGAACTCAATCCAACAAACACTTCATTTGCCCCCCAGAACTGGGACAAGTCAACAGGATAGGAAATTAAAGGATCAACTGGTCTAGTCTCACCTAATCTAGTCAACCTCACTTCTAATCTCCTGGAACTTGCTTCATAATCAATCCAAGMTTGCAATTTCTCACCACTGTTCATGAGAAAGTTAATAGCTGAAACGTTTCTTACTTTAACGGATACAAGACTATCAACATCGATCCCAACATGGTTATCATTCACATCGTTATACTGCTCATCTCTAGACGTGTCAAATTCAACAGCAATAAACTTGAGCTTTCTCCCAACCAACAGCCCAAATGAGCCACCTTCAAATTCATTCATAGGATACCCATTCGGAGCCATCACAAAAGCTAAACCATCCCCTTTTCCATTTGACATAGAAAACACAAAGGTCGTTGTAAAACAGACCAACTTTCCTGGGTTCCCTTCAAGAAACTTGATGGGATTATTAGAGACTAACCTCCCGGAGCTGGGAACAACTGAACCAGATATTTGTACAGAGATATCACCGTTAACAAGCTTAGCATCACCATACATAGCAAACTGAGACTCAATATTTGGACCGCTAACAAAATTCTTGAAATCAAAGGACGAGTTTGAATTTGAGCTTGCATTTAGAGTCTTGAGGTATAGAACAAGGAAACAAAGAGCTATCGAGTACCTGGAATTGGAAAGGGATGCCATTAATCTTGATCTGTGTTTGAACTGAGCCTGAACCTTGTCACTAGCTGTGGATTCACTAGAGTTTCTTTGATGAGCCCATGTAGAAAAATGTGGAGATACTAGTTTAATATTCTCCCGAGGGCCTGAATGAAGCGATAGAACCAGTGAGAAAAAGCCTGGGAAAATGGGGAAAGGAAAGGGACGGTGGTGTGGGGAGGAAGTGTGCGGTGGTGTGTGGAACAACTGTGGCCTGTGGGGGTCGTGGAAAATTAAATAAGTTTTACTTTGCCTTCTGTAGCACTCTCTGATTTCACTTTATCCAGTGGTTGCTGACTGAGGGAATATAAATATAAGAGTTTAAGATTCTTTAGTATCAAGTCCTTTTACTCTTACAAATTTACAAATAAGGTCCKATGCGATGCAAAATTTACTTTCTTCTGTAACTTGTAAATTGAAGGAGGTATTAAATATTAATTTAAAGACTTTTTAAGTTAATTTTTTCCCAATGTGATTAAGAAGATTTTGCCTAAATTTTACAAAATGATAAGATAAAACTTTTTCTATCGATTAAAATATAAAATGCTATATTTAGTATAAATATACGAATATTCTCATCAAGTTAAAAATTATTGAAAATTATAAAAGTAAATATAATTTTTTAATGTAAAAAAACATAAAGTAAAAACTATAAGGGCTTCTAGTGCAAATACTAATTCTCTAGAGTGTATGTACTGCAGGACAGCTGTCTCTAGGATAGCCGCGAGTACGCATGCAAGATTTCAAAGATTGGCCTCTGTGAGAGAGAGAGAGGGGAGAGTCATGTTTCTTTGTTTAATTTATACTACTAATTAATTTAATCTACTTTTTGTTGGTTACATGACATCTAATTAATATATTAAGCTAGATTAGTGTTAATTAATTAAAAGYAAACCCCCCATGGGCAAGAGACAGAAAAGGAAAAGATTCTTCTTTAGGAGTCCAATGTCGCTGACACACTGAAAATTCACCCATTTCTTTCTTTGTTCCTTATCCGACCAACACATAAAGACCTATTGTCTCATGCCCTCTTTTTCTACTTTCATTTCTTCCTAAGGGCTGATATTTGGATTCAATTCAAATTGCATCGATTAAGTTTAAACATGGTGAGCATGTCTGTGGTTGCCGGCGCCCGGCGGAGATTGACRGCTAAACATGGTGGGTTTATGGACCTTCATTATTTGGATTTTGAATACGACGACTCATGGTGTATGCGACTATTCATATTTAAGCAACCTTTTGCGTGGGTGGCTTACTCTTTTAACTTATTTGCCTATTTGAAAGGAGCCTTCTGAGATTTAATACGGAGATCGTAGAAGGTTTTTTTGTGTCTTTCTTCTTTATATCTGAGTCCCATTTTTCGTGGCAAATCGGTGGTAGAAATTCATCGTGCTTCAGCTTCAGGATCAGTATCTTGGCCTTTTCCCCACGCCATTTTGGATTTTGCGGCTCATCTTATACAGCATGATGGGCTCTGACTATGGTCACTAGTAATGTTCTCGTGAACAAGTACAATCTACACTTCTCTCTTCCCGTCTAATTCAAAGAGTGGAAGGAGGAAAATTGCAGTGCTCTGTTCTAGCATATATTATAGGAGGGTCATAGATTTTTCTTGATTGTATTATGATATAAATACAGAGCATTAAGTGTACAGAATAAACATGACGAGGTTTATGTGATGACATTTATTTGACCACTGATTTGGTAGCCCAAAACTGGAAGATCTTTGATGGCATAGGAGTTCGTACGACTGCGTATGGTCAATAACGTTCTGATGACGAAGCAGACTGAAGAGATGACTTGCAAGAACAGGGAACATGGAGGGCCTTGTTCCAGGGTCTAGACTCTTTAAATTAATGAAGAATTAAAAGCGGCCTTGTGATCTGGGGATCAAGCATGTGACCAGTTTCCTTTTCTTCTTCTTTTTTCTATCATCACAGGAATTTGTCTTTCCATTTTTCCAAGTTTTTTCTCCTTTCTGGAAAAGTTTTGCAAAAGATTTCCTTTTCCCGAACAATTCCATTGCGTTTATTGCTGGTGACCCCGTTATAATTGCACCCCACATATCCATGCCTCACATGATAGATTAATGCAATGTCTCTGTCATCTACCTACCTTTATAACTATCGGCATTTTTATCAAACCAATTAGTCTCGTCGAATTCTAATCGACTTTCTTGGTCGTCACACTCTTCTGCTCCAACCAAATATGAGGCAGAGGAGTGTATAAAAGATAACAGGTTGATGCTCCTCGTACTGTACCTGCTTTCCTTCGTGTTACGAGGAAGCCAGAGAGCCATTGTTTATGTTTTCGAGCGTTTCCCTTCTTACAACGAGAAAAGTGTAGGACTCCTCGAAAGGGTCTCTCAGAGTCAATATAAGGTGTTTAACTGAATCTCTTGGCTAACGCAACGTTTAAGGCGGGGCCTTCACTGGCCTGAGAGAAGGCTAAAACGATTTTTGATAGTAGTCCAGGCGACGCGCGAAGAGAGGCGGAGAAATGGCCAAAAACGAAGCAAGAAAATTTCCCACTTTTAAATACTTATTTTAATAAATAAGAGTAGATAATCAATTATATGGAAGGATAAAATAAAATAATTTTTACATCAAATCTTATGTAAATTTTAAAAAAATTAATATAATTGTCTGGGGCAACTGTCATACAGCCCTAGCTCCGCCCTTGGGATATGGTTTATGTAAAATATTTGATTTTGTATGGAGAAGCCACCTTTAATATACTGTTCAATGAAAGGTAAGTTCAACGGTCGTTGGCGCATCATGGTCCTTACTCAGTACGTGTATCAGGCAGAGGTTATCATGGGTTTACCCCTTTAGCAGAAGGTGAAATGCATTTTGCATCTTCAAATCTTTTGGCTCCCTCATCGACCTTCCTTCAGGAAAGGAATTAAAATGTGTTTTGASTTTCAGATCATAGCAATGTACAAGACTCCACCTCTTCGMAGTCCAATACCGATCACATACTCCTTTGTTATATGCATTACTATTTCCAGTGTAAGCTCAATGCCTCAAATCCGATGGGGTAACTCGGTGCTTGATATCCACAAAGTTTACAACTATCTATTAAGGCGACTTTTATGAGAGAAACCTGATACCTTCACATTCCCCACCACAAAGATGGAWGAGTAACACAATAATAACCATTCTCTCTTATCATCCACATGCTAAGACTCTGAAATTCTGAGATAAAACTTCTGTTTTCTATAAAAGGAACAGAAAATTTTGACATGACAAAAAGAGATTACAAATTCAACAACTACAAATAGGTACAGATTTGCATGAATATTTAGCTAAGTAATAATAATCTGATTAGTCTCTCATCAATTTGGTTTATACAGTGAACCTCACCTGTTCTAACTAATTTTATCTAAGCCACCACGTTTAGCTAATATGTGAACAAGCATCCTTTTATTCGAGGACATGCCGCTGGTTTTTGGCTAGACTTTGGAGGTATGCCACTACATGAAAGCTACAAATAATGCACCCAAGCTAGCACCAGAACTTACCTTATTCTGCCATTAAAATAGTTTGAATAGGGGCTTGTTAAGTGGTCTTCTAATTTGATGCTCGTGATCAGCCCTCAATTTTAGGCCTGTCCAACTGAAGATTAACTGCCGGTGCTCCTACCCTCCGCCATAGGAGACAACTGCATAATTTAATCCATCTGCACTGTAATTTCTTTCAGATCCAAGTCTGCTAAAGTCTCCTTTCCAAACAACGTAAAACCAACAGTCACCTGCAAGGAAGTTATATCTGCTCTCAAAATCTGCATCCAATTGATTCTTTTTTTTCTTTTTTTTTTTTTTTTTTTGGGGGGGGGGGGGTGTAATGCAAGAACGAGTGGCAAAAAAATCACTAACTTCCTTTTCCTATGCATCATTGCTAAAAAAATAGCTAAACGTTGTCCTACAGTTTCTGAATAAATCCTCTGAGACACGTAACCTGTTAACCCAAGTATTACCCTGTGACAACATTATGCAAGACATCCTTCAGCAAATTAGCTTCTGAAGAGGAAAAAATGCCTACCAATCCTGTCTTCCTATTGAGCCTCTTAAGAACACCCGAGAATCCTGCGAAGGCCCCAGACACAACTTTAACAGTTGAACCTGGGTTTGGGAGGACTACAGGAGGCTTTGTAGCTTTTCTGGATTTCCCTCTAGGCTTCACCAGTCTAGCAGATTCTTTCTCACCAACTGAAGCTAAAGGATAATCCAAATGTAGCTTCTGAGAATTCAAAGATCCATCTTCTTGATGCTCTTCCAAGAAACTTTTGTCTGCTTTTTCTTGTTCCTCCTTTGTTTGCTTGAATATTGCTTCCATGTCTTCATCATCTACAGGCCTGGGCTTGTTGATTTGACGCTTACTGCATATGAAGRAAAAAAACAACTATTCCTTATTTGGAATATATACAATACACGGGCGYGATACGGATTAACCATAACAYAGACAACARTGATAGGCTGCTTGTTAACCCAAGGGACAAATGAATAAGAGCATGTGTTGACAAAACTAACCTCTGATAAAAATGAAAAAACAAATATGAATATATCATTTCTTTCGCCAATACAGATCATGATTTGCTTTAGAAACATTCAGAAAATATCTTCAGCTTTAAATAAGGGTTTGCCTTAGTACCAATTTAACGGACTAGACCCTATCCATACAACTTGGTAGATTTAATTGATAACCAATATTTCCATAAATATGAGTACTTGATTTCAAGAATCAAATGCTCCAGTTGGAATCTATATAGGTTAAGTGTAGATATAGCATGGCCTCTGCACTAGTTTTTCAGTTAGAAACATTCCTGACATAGTTTATTTTCTATTTTCTCATTAGTTCATTGGAGTTCTGGGTTTCAATAGAATGTTTATTTTCTATTTTCTCATTAGTTCATTGGAATTCTGGGTTTCGATAGAACGTTTATTTTTTATTTTCTCATTAGTTCATTGGAATTCTGGGTTTCAATAGAATAAAAAGTGCAACACTTGCAGATTAGATTTGAGAAAAAGCTCATGATTTCAGATAACATTACAGGAACATGTTTGCTTAATTACAAAAGCACACAGTTTTGGCCAATGACAAAGTAGTATAGCAAGTACGAACAGCAGCAAATGCTTACGTATTTCCAACCTTGGATCCAATGAAGCCCCCAACGCCATCGTATTCTCGAATAAAGTCATGTACTTCCTTGTTCAGTACACACCTCAAAAACACACATCCTGGGAAGAGGGGTTTTGGTTTGACCGAGATCGATCCATTCTTTAATTTCCTTTTGATTTGGACAGATGGAACATAAACCTGTTAATATTTAGTAGTTTCAATGAGTATGCAGAACACCTAGTTTAGATTATGTAGTCCAAATTTTGCATAGTGGTTACATATTGCTCCTCATTTCCAGTGATTTCTTGTGCTTTAACAAAGATAWAGTAAAATGCAAAATTTTCAATAGACAACTTGAAATGAGCACGGAAGGAGCTAACTAACCCCAGTTATGATGTTCACGAACTATATAGGGCTATATGTTATCCACTCGTACAAACCACAGTGCTTGGATCAGAATTTTGATTCAAAGTATTGGTCTCAAAAATAAAATTATCATTTCTCTAATTGATAGCATATCGCATTAGCTTCTATCCTTCTACTCTTAGCATAAAGCAGGCAACTTGCAAACATGTCCTATAACATACCATCATTCATCGCCCAAAAGCTTAATTTTGAAGGGTACTTGGTTTGAAAGAAAATCCATAAAACAAAAACATCAGAAGAAACSSAAATATTTACAGTACCTGGAAATCCATAGAGGGAAAGTTACGGGCCATAGATCGGGCCAGCCGTTCAGCAGTGTCTTGGCCCGTAACTCTGGAGACCCTGACGACCCACCATTGAGGACCCAACAGAGCGAGGTTATCAAGATTGAGCTCTTCGGTCCAAGAGGCAAAACGCTTCTTGGGTTTCTTTATGAGTCTCTCCTCCACCTCTTCTCTCCAATTGTAGGCCGAGTTGCTCTCTCTCCTCTTGTTTCTCAGCTTCCTCCTCTCTCTTGCCGTCAGTTGTCTTTGATTCACTGATTCTAGAGTTGCCCATATTCTGAAACCAGGCTTTTGGAGTTTGAGTGTTTTGGTTAAAACGGTGGAAGGAAATCGAAACAGAGGATAGCAAGGACTCCAGGGCAGAAGCCCGGGCTTCACCTCTACCATGTTCGTCTTGCTCTTCTGCTTATCCTTTCCTCTAGCTAAAATGACCCGTAATTTTTCTCCCTTCTGTTGCATAATGAGGAAAGGATGTGCCAATTGGGTCCCACACACTGTCCAGCACAGCCCACCTGCTGCCCTTGTTAATATTTCATAGATTATTCATGATTCTTGATTAGCCTTCGTTCGATTTTCATTTTTTTTTAAATCAAATTAAAAGTTTTGATTTGTTTTCAAAATTAAATTAAATCATTTAAAGTTTTAAATTGATAAATCAATTTTGGAAAGAGGGAGGGCAGAATTCTCCTTAGTTGTATCAATCTCTAAATCCGATAATAAAAGCAAATAAGTCTATTAACTATACTAGAATTACGAGAGTATAAAAAGATTGTTTAAAAAAATAATGTGAGAAAAAAATTGAGATTTCAATTTAGCGTTCAAGTGTAAAAGAGCTTTGTTCATATGTTGTTTGGATTAAAAATTTAAAAATATATATGAAAATAATTAAAAATTTTGATTCTGAGCATTGGAATAAGACCATTAGGAGCATATTTGAAAATGACTACTAGCATTCTTGCAACTCAATTGGGACAAATTGGATGGACGTAATTAATTAAATAAAAATATAACGAGTACAATATTCGAGTCCATATTGAGAAAATTTTAAATCAAACCAAAATTTTGATTTCATAAAGTTTTAAACCAATATCAAAATTGAAAACATAAAACTGAATTGATTTGATTCAACTTCAACAATTAGAATTTTTTATTTTTAATATCCGAATATTAGTATGTCAAAACTAACACTGTCCATTGAACCGAGCTTACCATTCATAAGCTCTTCAATTGATGATATCTATTTAAATTTAAGGAGGAAATAAATTCACGTCTTGATAAATAAATACATATATTTTTGATAAAAATAATTCTCGATTAGTTTAATTTAAATGTAAGGATTTAGAGAAAAATATATTTGGTGGAGGAGAATAAATTTAAATGGGGAGAGCGTGAATTTTGACATTCTTTTAATAAATTGCTTTAACAAGCAAATGACGACCCAATCCGAAAGTTTAGCGGGGGGCCTGAGAGGCGGGAGAAGGGAAGAGAACAAATGCCCTCCAAAATTTTCAAATCCTCCCGCGTTTTTTCCCCTTCCCCAAATCGCCTACATTTCATTTCTGCATTCCCTCCATCCGCAGTTCCTCTCCAATTTTCTGTTCTCTCTCCCTCTCATTCCTGATCCCATTTGCATTCTTCTCTCACTTTGCTTCTCCGATCCGAGCAAGCTTTCCGTGAGAGTAGAAGTGGGTGGGGAAGACATGGCGAAGCAAAGTGCTAGCACCAGCAAAACAAATAAATCAAGGAAATCAGAAAACCTCGGGAAAGGRAAGGTAACCCCCGTTCAGATMGCATTCATCGTTGACCGATACCTCTCCSATAATAACTATGCCCGAACCCGCTCCACTTTCCGCTCCGAAGCCTCCAACCTCATTTCCAGGTCCCCTGTTCAAGAGGTTAGCTTCTCCGATAATAACTATGCCCAAAACCCGATTTTTCCCGCTTTATGTTCTAAGCTGTGAAGTTWTGCTGCATAATTAATCTTTAATTTTGTTTTGGGTTGTTTCGTTGTTGCTAATTTGCTTTAGGCTCCGAAGAGTTTATTGAGTTTGAGTGCAATGTTAGACGAATACATACGATTAAAGGAACAGAAAGTGCTGCTGGATCAAGAACGAGGCCGGATAGAGCAAGAGAAATTTCGAGTTCACAATCTGCTTAGGGGCATGCAAGATGTAATGAATGCTTTCAACGCCAGTGCTCACGTKGTTGCCCCGCCTCCTCATCTGCAACTGCCTCCGCCTMATGTTGCATCTACAGTACCCAAATCGGGAACWAGGKTTCCTTCAGTTGAGCTGCCTACAGGGTCCCCAGCAGGTACCGTACGATTTATTTATTTTCTCATCAATTTTGAATTTGGATTGATTATGAAGTATTCCACCAGCATTTGTTGATACAGCTAAACAAGTTGTATGACCGTTTATAAGCATTGTTTTATTCTAGAGATTAATCAGCTTCTGTGGTGTATGCGTTCTGCAATTTGATCTGTTTTGTCATGTTGCCGCTATGCTTTCTATTTCTTTCATGAAGGGTGACGAATCACCTAGGCCTAAATTCCAAAATTGAATCAGTTGGTTGAAGTGTACATTCAGAAGATAGTTACAGTCTAGATCCAGGATAGCTTCGCATTGCTATGACTTGATGCTGAATACTCGGGGAGTATCTGCGTGCACTTTAGGCTGGTYGCCAGTAATTGCACTTTTTCGCTTCCTTTCATTGGGTTACCTGTTRATTTAGTAAATACATAAAGCTGAAGCCAATTTGTTCATCAGTCTGACAGCAGGAAAGAAGGAAGTTTCTCGATTTTATCCTTAATTCTCTATTCAAATATTTCATTATTTTTTTTGAAAAAAGAAAGAACTCTCAGGTCCTGGTTTACATTTTAAGAAGTTTCTTCTATTGACTGCATATTAAAAAAGATGACCTGTTCAGAAGTCATTTGTCATTTGTGCTTGCAATACAACATCTGTTTTAGGGATTGATAATTTGTTCACCAGTGACCTCAGATATGATTACTTTATCAGGTTACTATGTCAAAACTACTCCTCTAATGTTGTCCACATTGGAGCCCCCCAACACCAGGGGAGATCTGACAAGTATTTCTTGTCCAATCACCAATCATAAAGATTCAAAGAGAAAGGGCTCTAAAGATGTTGGCTGTGCTCCTACTATCACCAAGAGGCTCCGTAGAAGCTCAACCACCAAACAGTTGCCGGTCAAAGGTAATTCTCGTCACAAGTTCGTCTCTTTAAGGCATTTTGCTGCCTAACCCTTAAATAGAAGAAAATTCACTGGCCATTTGGTCTTGCAGATACTAGCATGCAACCATACAATGGAGATAATAATCAAGAAAATTCTCAGACACACATTGCACCTAGATCACTTTCTCATGCTAATGCATCTAGCGAGTCAACAATTGAAGGATCTAATGCTGTTCAAAGTTCAAATGTTGTAAAGTGYTTGTTCAATCAGGCTACTACTCGATCCCCTCCGACTAATTCTTCTGGACCTAAAACACCTCCTCTAGCATCCTCCTCTCAAGCTGACAAATCTGCTTCTCCTCTGGAAATTGGTTCAACAGCAACTTCTATGAAAGATGTACCTCAGAAATTCACCTCCACTAATTGCACTGTAATCTCCTCAGAGACAATCCATGTAAGCCCGGCCAAGCAGATAGCCTACTATTCAATTGCAAGAAATCAACATATCTCTACTTCCTCTCCTCTTAAGGGGAACTTAAAGAGGCCTAGCAAGAGAGATCATGTTAAAGGAAGGCTAGATTTTGATGCCCATGAGAGTCAAACTACTTCGGAGGAACCAGATTCCAACGAGATTTCACCTTCTGAATCTGTCGAGGACGCGGACATTCTGGACTTGGATTTGGTTAATTTAGATGCTTTAGGGGATATTAACCTTTCTGAACTGTTAGTTGATTTCGATCTTGAT
Source organism: Rhazya stricta (assembly GCA_001752375.1). NCBI lineage: Eukaryota > Viridiplantae > Streptophyta > Magnoliopsida > Gentianales > Apocynaceae > Rhazya > Rhazya stricta. The sequence continues at coordinate 3,647,130 of MEJB01000007.1, read as the reverse complement.
GGTGACGGAATTAGTTATTCTTGTCAACAAGCTATGGATTCTTCTCCAGACTCTRCTTCATGGTGAGTTTCGCTGTTGAAAATGTCATCTCTATATTCTGTTCTTTAAAAGACTGCTACTAAGTTTTAGTTCTTTTTCTGTAACATAAAATATTTGCAGGTCACCAAGTAAATCTGGAAATGTAAATATAGGTGCTAACCAGTTTGTGTCCACAGTTTCCTCAACTGTGACAGAAATTCTTTCAGACAAGGACCTGAACTTATCAGGTAATAAACTGCTGTCTTATGCAATTTAGTCGCTTCTTATCATCTGGTGATACTGTTATCTGGAATCACTTTCAAKTTTTTGATTTTTGAATATTAGGTCCAGATTCTGTRACAACCGTTAGATCTTTGACAAAATGTATCAAGATTTTGAGTCCAGGTAAATTCTTTTGCTAGTTCGGTTTTTAGATTTTAATGAAGGCACAAAAGAGTGACATTCTTGTTATTGCAGTTAAAAGTCAAAGAAGCCTTTTGGATCAAGAAAATTTGCCAGCAAAAGACTGATTGGATTAGTGTAACTGATGAACGTTTATGCTGACAAGACACCAGTATAGCACTCATGACAAATTCTTTTGCATTGGTCAATCTTCTTACTAGACCAAAATTAGTTGTCAATATTTGACATTAYGTTCTTTCTCTATTTTGAAAATTTGATCAAGCTACAAAGCAACTATGAGGTTTATGCACAATTTGTAGCCCTTTTTTTTGGTTGGGGGCATGTGCTGTATGTTTGATGTAATGACTAGTACAAGCCTTAACAGTAAAATGCTGAAATGAAGTTGAATCATGAGAAGAGCATATTTCATACATCTAGACTTCCTGTTCTGAAGCCAAGTATTTCTCCAGTTTGTCAACCTCATCGGGGCTTCCAATAAAGATTGGACTGCGCTGATGAATCTGCCAAAATAAAATTCCTCAATTAAATTCACAGGTGTTGCTATGCAACACAATATGCAGGTCTCGAAGCATCATTTTCAAGAAATAAATTCTAGCCTGTTCATTTCAATTAAAGACGCAAGAAGTTCTACCTGTTCTGGCTTGATATCTAGTATTCTYTGGACACCATCTGTTGCTTTTCCTCCAGCCTGTTCTACTAAATAGCTCATTGGTGCACATTCATACAATAGCCTCAAATTTCCATTTTTCATGTTGTTGTTCTTGGGGTTCCCATAAATTCCACCATATAACAATATTCGGTGGATTTCACCAACAAGGCAACCTATGTAACGGCCAGAATACGGTTTACCATTTGGACCTGGCTTCCTTAGATGGTCAAGGTACTTCTTCAGATTGTCATCCCACAAGTCATAATTTCCTTCATTGAAAGAGTAGATCTTCCCGGACTTTGGTATCTTGATATCTTTATGTGTCAAAACAAATTCTCCATATGCTGGATCTAGAGTGAAAGCAAAAACTCCTTTCCCTATGGATAATGTGAAGACAACTGAACTTGAATACAGGCAATATCCTGCTGCTAGTAAATTGCTACCTGGCTGGCAAACGCTTACTATGCATTTCTGTTTTTCTTCATCTAGCTGCTGCTTTCCCAATTTGAATAACATCGAAGGATATCAGTTACATAACCAATATCTTAGGATGTTGGCATATGCAAGAGTGAGATGAGGACTTCTAATTGGGACAAAAAGCTCCAATTGCATATCTATGTGGGATGGAAAAGCATGATTTAGGAACGTTAAAGGAAATCTGGCAATGTTTACCATTAAATCATCATCTGGATCAAGAAGGCATTGTTCCTCAGGTCCGTATATTCCAAAGATGGATCCAGTAGTTAAAGCTATGTCAATGTTGGCAGATCCGTCAATGGGATCAAACACAACCATGTAGTTTCCAGAGTTCGTCTCCTCCACGGCTACAGGTATGTCCTCTTCCTCTGATGCAATAATGCCTGTCCGCCCACTGGATCTTAGGCAGTTGCAGAATAACTAAATGTTGCAATTGCAGTAGCTATCTTAGAGTCCAGATTATGACACATTACTTTGTGAAGAGGAAAAATTAGTGAAGGTCAAAATGCAGTTCAGCTTTATGCTATGTGGGCAATCAAAATCCAGACATCAAAAAGCAGCATCAGTGAAACCACATTCYTCATCAACCTTTTAACAAATGTGCATATTTTGTAAAGAGAAGATACGAAAGTTCTGAGTGCTAATGAAAGACAGTATAGAGTTTAGTTAACACTAATTAACCTCGTTGGATATAACGTCGAGTTTCTTCTGATCTTCTCCCTGGATGTTGATGGTCCCCTGAGCTCCGGTGAGGTTGATAATGCTTGACCTCTGAAGCAGGGAGGCAATCTGTTTGCAAGCTAGTGATATGCTCGAGAGCACAATAGTGAGCTCAGCATCAATATTACCGGCTCGTTCTTGTTTCAAAAGCCATGTTGTTAAGTTCTCAATCTCGTATATGTTTTTCTTTCTTTTGGTCTCTGCTGGGATCGCTTGAGCTTCCAATCCTACTGCTTCACAGCGGATTCTTGGCCTGAAACTTTCTATGGTACTGTTATAYCTCCTTCTGTTTCGCGATGAGCAGACATGGAAAGGAGAAAGACGACAAGGAAAATATGGAGAGCTTGAAGACCGAATGTTCAAAAACACACTTGGAATCGCTTCGGCCATTCTCTTTCTGTGAATACGAAGAGACCCCGCTTATCTTTTTCCAGTTTTGGCAATTATGTATACACCGTTCACTCTGATGACACCAAAGTATCTAAGCGGGTAGTGTAACACGCGCTATACGACTCAACCCCTTATAGGTTGAGTTGTGTTTTCTTGTGGAAATGGACATATATTCACGGAGACATAGGGGACAGTGATTCTTTTAGGATTTTTATGGCCGAGTAGCTACTCCACAAATTTATAGCCGCCATATATTACACAATCGCAAGAAAAATGCACCATTTGAATACTCTATTTGATTTCGACTATTTTATATTCAAAACGAGATACATTTATAAAGGGAATAGAGCTCTCCCCAAAACATGCTCAGACACCTTGGCTAAGCCACGCTTAGAGGATCTAAGCACTTCAGCCAGCATACCTTGGGCACGTTACGACACCTTGGTTAAGCCATACGCCAGGGTTTCCARCACTTAGCCAGCTCGAGGTTCCTGACACTYTGGCTAGCAAACCTCGGGCACTCTCGGACACCTCGATTAAGCCACGCCTAGGGCTTTTGGACACCTTGGCTAAGCCATGCCTGGATTTCCGATTGTTTACTCCCTTCCTAATACTCAAGTTGAAGATCTTATGGATTCAATCATTTCCACTCTTGCTCCTTGCAAATCAGGTCATCCACATAAAATAAAATTTCAATTCTCGCTCATTAGGTATCTTACCACTAATATTTTTKCTGATTCATTTCCTCATTGACTTCAAGATGGCCAATTAGATTCAGGAATACTGAAGTTTTCAGTTGTTGGGAGGATCTAAGTACTTCTTCCCATTTCCTTTTCTTTTGTTTTTTCTTTTTCCTTTTGTCATAGAAGATCTAAATACTTTCTTTCAAATGTAGGAAGGAGGAGATGTTTTTAAACCTTTTGGAAGATAAACAATTAAAGTATTTGGAATTGGGCTTATTCTTCTGGTATTTCTTTTCTCTCAGTGAAGACTCTGTTTCTGACTGAGAAAGAATGTTTCTTTTATTCAAGCTTGCCTCTGGCTACTGATTACTTATTGATTGCTTGGTCGGAATTGATTGTAATAAAATTATTACAAAAAGGAACTTGCTTAAAWCGTCTCACAATCCCCTAAGGAAATTATATAATTTGGGAGATTGCCTAGGAGCATTTACATTTAGCAAAACTAATCTTGACTTTGTCATTACAAGGTCATCATGCTAAGTACTTCTCTAATTTCTCTACTTCTTCCACACTTCCAATGTACAGAGGAACCCGTTGATGGATCTGAAAAAACGAGATGAGATCAAGAAGAGTAAACAGGATTCCACACTTCCAATGTACATAGGTCTAAACTGAGTCAGAAATGAAGATGATTCTACAAAAAAAATCAGCATTAATTACCTCAACAGGTTCGATATCAAGAATCCTCTGATGTCCATCTGATCCTTTGCCACCTGCTTGTTCAACAATGAAACTCATCGGTGCACATTCATACAAGAGTCTCAACTTGCCATTCTTGCTCTTCTTGTCTCGGGGATAGCCGTAGATGCCACCATATAATAGGGTCCTGTGGAAGTCCCCGACCAAACTGCCAATGTAACGAGCAGAGTAGGGCTTGCCACTAGGACCAGGGTCCTTGAGATCATCAATGTACTTCTTCAACTTATCATCCCACAACTGGTAGTTCCCCTCATTAAAAGCATAGATCTTTCCAGCTTTTGGTATTTGGATATTTTCTTGAGTGAGTACGAATTCTCCAAACATTGGATCCAGTGTAAATGCAAATACTCCATTTCCTATGGTGATCACAAAGATCACAGAGCTCGAGTACATGCAGTAGCCTGCAGCAAGAAGATTACTTCCTGGCTGGCACACGTTCACAACGCACCTCTGCTTCACTGTGTCTAGCTGYATCTCCAGCAAGAAGATTTGGTATTAACATGTTTTGTATCAAATTTGTCGATGGTCATGTTGAATCATAAACGAAAGGGAGGAAAACTTAAGAATGGCAATTACATACCGTGGCATCATCACCAATATCAGCAAGACACTCATCATTTGGGCTGTAGATTCCGAAGATAGATCCCGTTGATACAGCAGCATCAATGTTGGATGATCCATCAAGAGGATCGAATACCACAATGTAGTTGCCCGAGTAACTCTCCTCCACAGCCACGGGAACATCCTCCTCCTCTGATGCAATGATTCCCGTCCTTCCGCTCGATCTCAAGCAATTAGAAAACACCTGTTGAGGGTGCACATTTTAGATATCATCATTTAGAGTCTAGCTCAACAATCATATCAAGCAATAACRTAAGAAAAATTGCAGGTTCTCCGTGATATCCTGTTTTCATTGGCAATTAAATGGTATTGCAGAATGTCTTATTCAGATTCAAACAGACCGTAAATCTGTAATCCCTCTCGGATGTTAGCAATAAATGCATGGAATGTTCAATAAATCAACCATGTACTACTTGAGATATGAAAGTTTAGTGCTCAAACCTCGTTGGAGACAACGTCAAGCTTCTTCTGATCCTCTCCCTGCACATTGACAGCACCCTGAACTCCAGTAAGATTAGAAATGCTAGCCCTCTGAACCAGGGCAGCAATCTGCTTGCATGCCATTGAAATGCTTGAAAGCACTATAGTAAGCTCAGCATCAATAACACCAGCTTGTTCCTGCTTCAACAGCCAATTTGTTAAGGTCTGAATCTCATACCCACTCTTCTTGGTCGTAGCTTCTTTCGTAGTCTCCACTGCCATGCACCGTACTCCGCCATTAGCAACCTGCCGCTTCCTAATGAAGTTTGAGAGGCATGGCAGGAGTGACTTGGTGTCCAAAACGCATGCTTGAAAGGGAGAAAGACGAGAGATGCAGTGAGAGCTTGAGAAGTTATGTTGTGCTGCGGCAGTAGTTCCTGCCATCGTATTTCGATCTAACGGGTTCTTTTCTGCTGATGAATTTCTTTGATGCCACCAAGTTTATGCTTCATCCTTGATTTTCTGTGTTTTTTTGAAGGTTTTATTAGAGATTGATGATTCTGGGGTTGATTCTTGATGTTAGATTACGTTGGCAGCGTCTGGTTAGATTGTAAGGCTGTTAACGATTTCTGTTATCAGGGGTCCCACTTATCCTTGCCCACACTGCCTTTCTGGTCCTGGGGATGATTCGTGGTTTATACTGTCAGACCACCATGCGGACTGAAATATCATTGCGTTTTTAGGCCCAAATCTATTATAGGCCTAATATCCATCAATCCGATTCTCCACTAAAGCCTTGAAAGCCCAAAAGTCTTAACCACTAAGCAGTCACGTCATATAAGTCGAAGCCCCAAATAAATTACGAATTTATAGTGTTTAAATAACAATAATCTTTTTATTCTCAAATTGTGTGAAGATTTATTTATTTTTTTCTAAACGATATATATTTATTAATTAAATTATAAATTTAAATAGAACAAATAGAAATTTAATATATTTTAAAATTTAATTACTTTAAAATCTCGTCTCTCTTGTATATAAAGTATGAGATAAATAAATAATATGGTGATTGGGAGTAAATATCTACCTATTAAGTGTCTCGATCGTGTGGAATAAAAAGCAAGGTTGTCAAAGAAATCCAATTMTCTTTTTGCTCATGTGATGTAAATATACAAATTAAAAATTGACTCGGTCAATCACGCTAAGAGCCTAAACAACTTACTCGTCATTCATGTCATTGTCTCATAGAATTTAGTTATAATTTTAATCTTATAATGTAATTAAGAAGATTCTTTGTTAGAAACTCAAAGCCAAAATGGAGGATTTTGTGAATAATTTTTTTATTAAAAATCTTTTAATATATTTTTCTATTATACTCTTGATATACACTATTTAATATAAATTAATGCACGATATGTATATATTCTTAATCCTTCTAATATCATTCTCTTCTTTATTTTAAGAATTAAAATATATAGATATCGAGTTATACGTGACATAGCATGAGAGTGTACTAATTGGAAGTAACTGGGATGCTTCCTGCTCCGGCCGACTTTATAGAGTCCGGTCACCATTCTAATTCTCAAGTTCCAAACAGAAATTATAGATTACTCTCACCATTAACAAGTCGACCTGCGTAGACTAATTGCTTCTGGAAAGATGTCTTTTCCGACATGAACGACGACCATTGGCTTCTCCGAGTCCCGAAATCCTTAACTTTTTAGTTGATCGTCGTCGAGTGTGGCCTCAATCCGTAAGGCTCACGCTCCCGGAGAAACTGACGTAACAAGAATTSGAAAATAACCATTTACTGAACGATTAAAATTAAGGCCAAGAATTGTCGACGTCGAAATCTCATTCATTTCATGCGGACCCTGAACCTTGGGGTCCAGTCCTTCTCGAAGTTACCTCTGGATAGTTTATTTTATTAGGAGCCTTTAGAGGCAAGCCAAAATTAAAGTATTAATCGAAATCAGACACTTCAAGAATATCTGCATTTGCTTTTTCCAGACAGCCTACCACGTCGTCTTTCAGTGGTCATCGACACCGTTCCCATTCCCGCGTTACATGTAATAAAAATCTAAACATATTTATTAACAATTAAGGAAACTAGAAATATTTTGCATTAACCTAACAGCGTGGGGTCCACGTGAATATTCAACGGTGCAGCTGCCTCTTGTGTTCCGAATCGTCCTCCTGCAAACCTCCAAGCCAAGTCTCCCTAGTTTCTCAAGAATGCGTCAAATTTTGCGGATGTCAAACGAGCATGGCACCATAATTTCCGAGCAAGTGATCCAACCTAAGCTCCTTACTCGCTCATTATAAATATACAACCCCCTCCATTGACTCCCTCCCACAAATCCATTGTTCCATCATCGTCTAATCCGTTTCCTTTCCTTCAAGAAGTCACCCAAACGCCCACATTTTTTTCTGAAACAAGCATCGAAGCGCAAGAACAACCATGGCTGGTTCAATGAAAATCTCATTGGTTCTCTTCTTTGCTTGCTCTCTCTTCCTCCAAGGAACTCACGGTACGTATTCTCTCAATGACTTCATCGATCTTACGTGCATACATGTCAGATACACATGGATTCATGCGTGCTTGAATCGTTTAAACACATTTACTTACCTTTGTCATCGAGATTCCTACTTTGTATTTATATATTTTGTTAATTTTCAGCGGAGATCATATGCGAAGAACTGCCGACCAATATCTGCTCCTTTTCTATTGCATCATCTGGGAAGAGGTGTTTGCTAGAGAACTTCCAAAGCAAAGATGGAAAGGTTGAGTACCAGTGCAGGACGTCTGAGGTGGTCGTGGAGAGAATGGCCGAGCATATTGAGAGCGACGAATGCGTGAAAGCTTGTGGCGTTGATAGGAACACCGTTGGAATTTCATCCGATGCTTTCTTTGAACCACAATTTGCCGCCAAGCTTTGCTCTTCTGGTTGCTACCAGAACTGCCCTAACATCATCGATCTTTACTTCAACTTGGCTGCYGGAGAAGGTAAGGATATCAACGTCCAAGATTCTTTGAGATTTCCACAAATTAGAAAATTCTGAATAGGAAAATCAATCTTTTTRATTTCATTCTTGAATCTCTTGGCGGCTACAAATTTCATATATGTGTCCTAGATTTTTCATTACAATCTTTACAAAACGCGTCATATTTGACATTTCTAGATTTTCCATTATTAAGGAAATACTGCGTCCTCACTTAACTTTAAATTCCTGACCCATGTCACATCTCAAGATTCTTATCATTTGAATTACCGACTCTCTTCTGGGTATATAATAGCAGGGTTAACATAATTCCAGAAAAAAATTCTCCAAAAACATATACATTCTGACCCTTTAACTTGTAGAAGAAGAAAGAATGATGTGTTATTCCTTTCTTGCTAACAAATTTCTTGAAGCATAATCAAAGTATTATCTCTTTTGACAAACCGAATACGTGTAGTTCTTTCCATTGGTGATCCTTTTATCAYATCAGTGATTCTTGGTTTTGATTGATATGATTGGCGTTGCAAATAATGATACGAAATGATATGTTTTTGGATATTGCAGGAGTATTCTTGCCAAGTCTGTGTGAGAAGCAAAGAAGCAACCCTCACCGTGCCATGATCGAGCTCATGAGCAACGGTGCTGCTGCTGCCGGACCGGCGGCTAGTGAAACTCTTGATTTGATTGCTGATGCTCCGGCACCTTCTTTCTAAATATATTACGGATTTTTGTTTGAAATTCACTGAGTATACATGTACTATGGATCGAGAAATTGAGAATCATTAGCACTAGTACTTTTTTGGAGATGGAGATCAAGGGACTTTTTTGGTTCATTGGATTTGGGCTGTCATTTGTTCGTCGAGACATTCTCATTCTATTTAACATTCTTTATGCGAATGAATAATTTGAATGTTCACCATTTAATATTTATTTTSTTGTTGGAGCTAAATTAATGCATTCATCTTTCTTCTTGCTCTCTGGAACTCGATGAATTTGATCAATACTATTAAGCTTCTTATTCTACAAATCACTTCTCTTTGGTCAATAAATTTTAAAGAGAGGCTAAATCAACATTTCAATCATTTTCTCTAATAAATCTTTACATCGAAAGAGTAATTTTTATTTAAATGATATATATTAATTAATTAGGATGTGTTATTTCACGAATTTAACACCTATCTAAATTCTATTAGGTGCTGTATAAAAGAAGAAAAGAAAAGTAATATCAAAGTAGGTAACAAATAAATAAATTAAAAAAAACGAGGAAGTTCGTTTGAACAGTTGGGCCATGGGAGCAAAACCTATAGCTTATGTAGTAACATAAATGGCAGTATGGTTGATACCGTGGGTCAACCCAATGCTGCTCAATCAAACACCCCAAAGTAGTCACATTACATCTCTCTTTCTCTCTCTCTCTCTCTCTCTCTCTCATAAAATGGGAAAAATAGAAGAGGTTAAGGAAAAAATTCACTCCGATATAGATGAATGAAACATATGAATCTAACCCGAGCTTCACCTTAAACTGTTGCCGGACCACGGCGCGTCCCTTCCTATTTTTCAATTTCAGACCTGAAGGTGTATCGAGATGCCCTGAATGTATTGGGCACTGAATTGCATATTCAGCTCTATCAGCCCAGAAACTCAGAATCTGGAAATCCATTGCTTAGCTGCAGGCATGCATGGCGTCCTAGAATTTCATTGCATTGCAAATTTGCAATTTCATTTTTTCACGTTGACTCTCAGATAACCAATTATTCAGTTAACTAACTATAGTAAAAAGGTTMTAAGCTTATTTTTGTGGCTCATATCAATATTGATTCAAGTTTTTGTGGCTCAATATTATTRAMAATAAAAATAGAAAAGTAAAAAAATAATAAATGCTCCCATATTATTATCTTTTTATATTGCTTCCTCGAAATTTAAGCGGTTCCAGTCAAAAGAASTAGCAATGGTCCAAAAAGAAGCATTCCGGAGTCTGAAACATTAGTAGGTATTGATTATCAACTTCAAAACCAATTCGAACAAAAGAACCTTGCGTAACTCGACCAACATAAAAGAGTTTTAGATRTCAATCTCTAAAAATTAAAATTAATTATTTTTATATTGCCACWTAGAAAGTATATTTGCAAAAGTGTTCTACTATGAAAAGAAACCCTATATTTTATCAATTGTTCTTGGTTGAAAAAATATTAGGTTAGCTAGCAATAGGTAATAACAAGAAAGCTTCATATTGTAATGACTAATTAGATTTTCCGTTTTATTGAACCAAATGAAAGTTTGTATTTATATATGTTGATCTAAARAGCTTGAATACATGTAGAAATGGTAAAATCATATGGCGAGTCGTTCCGAGAAGTAGATATTGCTGGTCTCATTTTTTTATGTTTTCTGATTTCTCCATAGCTCAGTTTTATGTTTATAATGGGTGGAGAATTGTAAGAATTAGTGGTATTCTGATTTACTATTATTTTTTTGATTTATGTCTATTGAAAAGACCCTCCTCTGAAAAGCATTATAGACATTAGACAACATTGTTTATTCTACAAGTACAATTATAAGAGACAAATTATAGAGGTCCATTTATTACACTTAAAAATTTGAAATTCGTTACAATACATCTAATAGGRACATGACAAGAATGGGGGACCGGAACAATATATGTATGTATTTCTAGTTTACTGACAAAGAATCTTTATGGGGAAAAAAATGAAAGTATTGAATAAAGAACACCAAAWGGAAAAACAATAACGCTGACTTCTTTGTCAAAAGCTATTAACATTTGGGAAAATCCGGTGGAGGAGGTGGCAGCGTTGTTGACGGAGATGGCCCGTTCTCAACCTCGAAAGCAGTGGCCAAACCCCAAGGCAAGTGCACATCCAAGTGACAGTGCATAAACCAGATACCTGTTCCAGCCACATTTACGAAACAACTCCTTAAGATATATGCCAGAAAAAGAGATAAATTCTCAAGGGTAAAGCAAGTGCCCAAAGTTATATAAACGTACCTGGATTGTCTGCTCGGAATCTTATAACGGCCCATCCTCCCACTGGCACGGCGATGGTGTTACGTTCTTGTGGATTAACAAAATTAAACCTTTTGCTGTCCCTTGCAGGGTTGTAATTACCAAAACCCTGAGCCAGTACATAGAAATTGAATCCATGCAAGTGTATAGGGTGGTTTTCCAATGTTACCAAGGCTGTGTTTTGCATCACAATTTCCACTGTCGAGTTGAACTTGAGCTTCTTAACTTTGGTTGCCCTAGTAGTCATTATGAGTGACTGATTAAGGCTGTTGTTAGTATTAGTGTAATCAAACTGCACTGGTGGATTGTCAGGGAAATCTGCGGTGTAAACTCCACCGATGTTCTGGAAAAATGCTTGCAACAATGAAACCGTGGTGGGAAATTCAAAAGATACGTTGTTCATGCTGGCAGCAAAACTCAGCCCGTTCGGTCCKGCGCAGCTTGCATTGCCTGGTCTTCTGCAAGCCTCAAGGCCCAASCCAACAGTAACAAACATGCGCTCATCCACCTCACGCGGAACTGGGAGCCAGAACGGCGAAGTTACTAGTCCGGTTAAATTGCTGTAGAATTTGTGCGCCGTTGGGGTGTCGTTAAAAGCGGGAAGGACAGGCATTCTTGGGGTGGTTGACGTGGCGTGCTCGTACTCGACGATTCCCGTGGTGGTGGTATTATCGAACGGTAGACCAATTGCACTTATGTACGGATGTGCTGCCATGTAGTATAATGCCGATGGCTGATCGGCGGTCAACAAGACATCGGTTGTTTGACCGGGGGCAATCACCACCACATCGGTGACGTAGGGATTAGTGTAAGCAGCATCCGTCCCAACAACTGTCATCTTATGATTTGCTATCTTGAAGAAGAGTTGGTTATTGACTGCAGCGTTGATAATTCGTAGGAGATATGTTCTTCCCTTCACCACCCTTATTTTGTGTGTTTCTGAGACATTAGACATGAAAGAAAGTTAACCTTATGATGAACACTCAGTATCAAAGTAATCGGGAGAAGTTGCACGATACTTACGGTTGGCAGCGCAAGGGTAGAGACGGCCAGGCTTGCCATTAATGGTGTAAGCGTCAGAATTGTTCGGTCCACTGCCGGTGGCTACCGCTTCGTTCTCCACGTCCACAACATTTGCATTCCACCATTCTCCTGCAAACGCATTTCAACAGGTTGATTTCAACTTCTCACTGAATAGAGATCTTATTTAGTTCCATTCATACTACTAACATTCTTTCCAAGATAATTACAGTGTCATTCTTAGTGAAAAGTTATGTGAATCCGCTAATTACGCSGTGTACTTATTGTTTATGAAGACTTTATATATTACAAAAATCTTAAACTATATTGTCGTCACGATTAACGGTCGAAGAGGTTGGTAGGCTTACCTAAGATGATAGGAAACTCTCTGTGTGGTTTAGGGAAAGGATACGAACGCCCGGMTCTGGGGCGAATAATGATTGCCCCATAAACAGTAGCTCGGAGCATTGAAGAATGAGCATGCCACCATAGAGTTCCTTCTTGTCTGGTTAAGTTAAACCTGTATGTGTAGCTATTTCCTGGACGTATAGGACACTGAGTCACGAACTCGGGTCCATCAGCCCATGCGCTTAATGTTTGAAATACCCCGTGCCTGTACAAGTTAGTTAGTCAGTGCTTAGATGGATGACTTTGCCAAGCTGCTGCTGATAATGATAGTTCCATACTTCCATGATAAAACATTTATGCAGTAACCTAACCTCGAAGAAAGAAATGAAAAGAAAATAATTTTTAAATAGTAAAGTCGTTATGATTATAATTATTTTAAGACAAACAAATTAAATGATTGAATTTTGATAGTTTTTATRTCGTTTTTGTTGAGAGATGGGCAWACTTAATCACTAAAACTTTGTTATTATTCTAATAATTCAAGAATAACTTACCAATGAATAGTGATGTTATAGGGTGACATGTTAGAGACATGGACTACGAGAGTATCACCCTCTCTCACGCGGAGAGTTGGACCTGGTAAACTTCCATTCACTGCAGTGATCACTTGGCGTCGACATAATCGAGTTACCGTGAGATTTTTTACCTGCATAGAAGATCAAGTTCTCATATATTTAGTTTATGCAACCAACATACGTTTGTGCTTAGCAGAGAAAAATGTTAAGCTGCCAAGCATTCTGAAATCTAWAATCACAATAAGCAACATGCAGAAGTTCAATAATGTTTATAAGCCTCGGCAGGAATRATTTCTATCTGTTCAATGCAGAAACATAAATAGTTCGATTGATATAATGTAAGGGGGAAATGGCAAGAGAAATTACATGAAACGAGTGCTCTACAATTTTTGCAGAAGCAAATGATGAAGCTAGAAGAACCAAGGCAGAAAACAGCAATAACTGAGGACGTCCCATTTGAAGCTAAACCATACAAACCAAAGTAAGGAAATGACAAAGGCAAGAAGCTTTCGAAAAGGGTAAAATGTGGCAAGAGGAACAAAAATGCGATTCTGTATGTTGTATCTTCCTTTTGGTTTTGCTCTCTATATATAATACTTCCGAACAAGGGATAGACAAAGCAAGTCTTTCCCACGATGGCGTGACAGAATAGATTAAACTAAAGAACCAATAGGATTGACAAAAAATTAAGGATTTGAAAGTTTGGCAAGCAACAAGTCAGCAGAAGCTTCGTTATCTAACAGTTCGAGTTGGCCATCAAAGAAGTACTTAAATAACACCTTAAACGAACCGAATTTTCGATATTCTAACAAATGCTTGGTTGTCCCTCAAATATAAATTCGGCACTGTTGACTCGAATGTCTTGTTTTCCTTGTTATTCTCAGAGTAGTTAAAATTACTTTTTTCTTCATCTCATATGCAGCAGACTTGAATATTGCTTAGCATGAATTCTGTAATCAATGAATCTAATTCTAATGGCATTAAAGTGTTTCCATTTTAAATTACAATGAATTTGGAAAACTGAATCAGCTAGTTTATTAATTGGAAAAAAGGGTTTCTGAATTCCCATTGAATGTTGCAGCTGYTGATCTATACTCTTCGGGGCCGTGAGGAATGAAGAAACAAGCCACACGATGCAATAAACAAAAGAAGTTGAAGATTTTCGGAGATTGCTTGTAGTATTAGGTCTTTAACTAATGTCTTTGAACTTTTCATAAGTCTTTAATTATCCTCTCTGACATGTCCTAAAGTTGCTATCCATATCAGTTTCTTCTTCCTCCTGATCTATTTCAGAATTAAATACCAACTTCTCATTCGTTGCATCTTCTAATAAATAATAAGTAAACCGTGTACCAACTTTTTCAGGTCATCTTCCTCCTCGCGGGTTCCATTGGGCAAGCTGCAGGTCAGTCAAATGCTTCTTCCAGATGAATAATGATTCCAGCAGACCCTCTTTCTCTTTTATTTTTCCTTTTATGAACTTTTACTTCTGCCGATTGATATCACGTCAATATATTCAACTATGCCCTTATGAATAGTACTGGAGATGAAATTTCCAGAACATTTTCCATTCCTTCGTTGCAACGAAAATATTAGAATCGCGTTGACAAACATCGTTTTACGTAGGATACATYGACCAGGTCCAAGGATGAAATCCGTCGATGAATTATATTACAAACGCGAGTCAAATATTTGAAATTTGACAGCTATATGTCATATAGAGTATATTACACGTCGACGGCTAATCCTCGGAACATTTCTTTATAATCATCGGATGATCATGAGGTACTAGCAATCAAGATCTTTAATAACAATTGGCTGATACATACATAGATGATCTCATCACTGTCGCATTAATGTTTAGTTATTAGTTGGCTTTCTGTTGTTGAAGTTGGTGAATTGGAGACTAGTCCAGGAACCCAGAAAACTTTAGTTTATATATATGAATAACAATACACCTTATGCTCCATAAGAGAAACTTGGTAGAATAGTTGCGATCTGAGATATTATTTAGTTTAAATTCAATTTGAAGGTGCAGTAGGTGAGCAGAATGAGAGATTAGTTGTTAAGAAGCTACTTTCTTGAAAATGGACGCTCAACACCACATCCATATCAAACTCACAAGCAATATTTCCCATGGCTTCTCCTCCTCTCTCTCTCTCTTTTCTTTTTCTTTTTTTTTTGGGTAG
>MEJB01000007.1:3608063-3629598 GCA_001752375.1 Rhazya stricta | reverse complement strand
TATATAATCACATTTAATAAAATTACAGTGTGTGATCTGAAGTTTGAAGTTTGACAAATAATATAGTAAGTCATCCTATTATCATTAGAATTTTTAAAAAGGATTAAGAAGTATTTGATATGTAGTTTTTTCAAAATTAAATTATTAAATGATAATTCAATAAGTTCTTAAATCGTTCAATTTTATTAAACATTGCCTAACACTTCCATCACATCTCTTCATTGACTTAGATCATTTTCCCAATATATATATTAATGTATATCTTGTTATTATTGTTCGTATAATAGAAAGGGTATTAAAAGATTATATTAAAAAATTCAGATTCGAGTAATGATTTAGAGAAATATCTATTCGAGAAGTAATAAAGCAAAATAAAAAATTGGAGCAACAAGCGTGCCACGACGTCGTACAGTTGTGAGAACAATCCGGGTCATACCCGACAAAGTTTAACTGTCTTAAGCATCCACCGTCTTCCTCGGAATAAAACACTTCGCGGTTGGGCGGGTACCTATTACAACTAGAATACTTTTTTAAAAATTCTCCTTACCAATACAAAATACAAAAATGGAAAATGAAAAAGACACCGAAATGCACGACGTAATCGCTGATGACCGCGAGGCTACAATCGCCGTAGCAGATGCCAGGGGAGGTGACTATGAGGAGGATGACGTGGTGGTGCTTGGAGATGGAAATGGTAGCGGAGGCGGCAGTAGCAGCAGTAGCAGTCAAGTGAGTAAGAAGTCACTGGACAGAGTCAAAGGACCGTGGTCTCCGGAGGAGGACGCCGTWCTGAGCCGACTCGTCAGCAATTTTGGGGCGAGGAATTGGAGCTTGATTGCTCGGGGAATTCCCGGCAGATCGGGCAAGTCTTGTCGCCTCCGCTGGTGCAATCAGCTCGACCCCGCCGTCAAACGCAAGCCCTTCACCGGTAAGTACTCAATTTCGCTCGTTGTTGCTATTTTAAATTCTACTTTACTTTTATAATAATGTAATTGTTGGTGGGGTTTAGGCTTTATATTATTAGGTAAATTGGACCATCATGTCTGTCATTTTTGGACATTTCAACATTTGAGATTAATGGATATTTAGAGCTTCACGCATGATATTCAAATAGATACTTCACTACGGTCTAATGATGTATGCTTCAATTTAACATGGTTATTCTACATGTTATTTACCGGACGATAAGAATTAAGGATGTCATTCACTGGTAAAAGAGGGAAGAATTTTCTAGAAATGCGCAATACATTTTGCTTTTACTTGCCAGAGGTCGTTGCTCTTATTATAGAAGGAATTCACATACTCCTGATATTTTAATGCAGATTTTACTGGCGGATAACCTTATTCTGGCTGTCCCTCGAAGAAAATAAACTTCAATCCGACTAATCACTTGGAGAATGTTAATCTCTTTTATTTTTGCTTGGTCGTAGAATGTTATTCATTGCAATAAATTCTCACATCTTTCATCCCAGATTCTTCGAAAAATGAGCAAAAAGGAGCTTTATGTGAATTCTGTGAATTGAATTACATCATTCTACTGATCACTATACTGCCGGTTTGATCAATCTTCAAAACATAGAACAATTATGGAACACTGATCCTCTGTGTAGAAAACTGGCAATTTTCTTGGATTAATTCTTTGTTGTGAAGAACATTTTACTAGAAAGGCATCAGTCTGTTTTTTCCAGCAAACTCAGATAGTTAATATGTTGTTTTCTTTTTTCCTTTATTTGATAAGTACAACCTTATAAGTTCATTGGAAAGTCTGCTTGGGTTTGAGGGCCTTGACACCTAGTGCTTGTTCAAGTTCAGTAAGCTCAGGTTGATTGTGTGCTAAAGAATATCTGGCATAAAAACTACCAATTTGGCTTTGTGTTCAATGCCTATGGAATATGATTTGTGTTTCTCGTTTCTAACTGAGCTTGATCACTGCATAAAGCTCTTAACTTTATGTTCTATAGAAAGTAAACTGTGACATAGAAACTCTTGAATGTAATCGACTTGAAAGACAATACATATTCTAATAATTCCTGGTGTCCAATCTTTTAGTTTGCATGTATACGCATGTTCATCAGTTTTATTCTTCCTTATCATGGAAAGCCCCTGCAGCGAGGGGGGTAGGTGTGCTGGTTCAGGAAGGGAGAACTTATCAGTGCATTTAGTGACTAAATAAGTAG
This sequence comes from Rhazya stricta, assembly GCA_001752375.1. Classification (NCBI taxonomy): domain Eukaryota; kingdom Viridiplantae; phylum Streptophyta; class Magnoliopsida; order Gentianales; family Apocynaceae; genus Rhazya; species Rhazya stricta. The sequence continues at coordinate 3,627,421 of MEJB01000007.1, read as the reverse complement.
GTTTGTTTCTGATGATGTAACCTCAATGGGCATATTGTCATTAAGTATGAATTGGGTCAGCCTCTATTATTAGGAGATGCTGTCATATGGATTGCATGTGCTATCATCTACGTGCTATATTTATCTCTGGTTAACTTGAGAACTGAATCAGCTGATCCTGCTAAYACACTTCAACTTGAGAGTCCTAGAACTATCGTGCAAAAATGCTAAGTCGAAGATATTTAAGTGGCAACTTCGGACACCTTAGGTCTTTCTTTTGTCAAGGTGGTTTCCTGTCATTACCATGTCTGCATATATTGTTAGTTAAATTTTATTCTCATGTGCGTCTCTATTATTAGGATACAGTTGTATGCATTGCATGTGCTATCATGTACGTGGTGAATTTATCTCTAGTAAACTAGAGAACTGAATCAGCTGATCTTACTAATATACTTTGAGAGTCCTAGAATAATAGTGCAGAAATGCTAAATGGAAGATATTTAAGTGGCATCTTCAGACACCTTAGGTCTTTGTTTTCTCAAGGTGGTTTCCTGACATTACTATGTCTGAATATTTTTACCTGAAATTTTATTCTCATATGTGAGTCAMATGCTGTCAATCAGTTTTATGTCCTTGTCATATTTCTCCAAGATGATAGCATACTTAATATGGTCCTCAGTACTGAAGCTAATAAAACCTTCCATTCTACAGATGAAGAAGATCGCATTATTCTTCAGGCCCATGCCATCCATGGAAATAAATGGGCATCAATTGCACGGCTTTTGCCTGGGAGAACAGATAATGCAATTAAGAACCACTGGAATTCTACCCTAAGGCGCCGTTGCCTTGAATCTGGCAAGTTTAAGTTTGAATCCATCAATGTCATGGAAGATGTTAGTGCAGAAAAATCAAAAGCATCTTCTGATGAAACTCTTTCATGTGGAGATTTCAACTCCTTAAAGTCCTTCGAAGGAAAAGATATCACCTCCAAGGAAAAGATAGATGATGAGCACTATGAGGGTAAGATGCAATCAGGGGATAAGAGTCAAACTGAAATTCAATGTAATCCTGAAGCAAAAGACCCTCCTACTTTATTCCGTCCTAGAGCTCGCATTAGCGCTTTTAGTGTGTATAGTCCATTGGATGCCATGGAAACTTCATTACCATCTGCAAAGGTCGCTTCCTTTCCAGGACCACTGGATCAAGTGCCAAAACCAGAGGTTGGGATCAACAAATCGCTCCAAGGAGCATATGGTGACGGACTGATCCCTCATGAATGTGGTCATGGTTGCTGCATGAATCCTGATGGAGGAAACCTTCACACTTCTTTGTTAGGGCCTGAATTTGTTGATTATGTGGAGCCTGTGCCCTTTCCGAGCCACCAATTAGCTACATTAGCTGCCGATATCAGTAATGTCGCCTGGCGTAGAAGTGGATTGGAAGGCATCATCATCAAAGGAATGGATAACACAGCTAACAGGTTGCCATTTACTAGCTCTCATTTGCAAATGGGACATCCAGAGGAGAGTAGAAGGAATGATGGCTTACAATTTGAAGAGGGGAACAGCAATTTAGTGAGCATGTTATCTGATGTCCTGTCAAACCCTTTAAGCAGGCAACCTATGTCAATAAATGCTAACGTTGGAAGGCGGATTTAATTTTGTTGATTATATTGACATGTGTAATTGAAGATAAAGGCAGCAGATGAGGAAATCAGTCAGCCAAATGACTAACAAGACTTGCATCTTTACTGTTTCGGAGACTTGTGTCAACTACATGTATGGACGGAAAGTTTGCATATAGAGACTGTCTAGGAAGGATATCCAGCAGATGAAATTTACTGGTGGCTTAAATTAGTTTTACGGGAGAGAAGATAAGCTGTTGGTTAGTTGAGAAATCATTATTTGGGTAYGGCAGCATGAATTTGATATATCGGTTTCTTTGCTTGATGGCCATTGCGACCTTTCTGCAATTTAGGGTAGAACATTTAGTCATGCTGCATGTCTTCTTTCCAACCTTTCCCTGTTGAGCCAGGGGGGGATGAGATAAAAAGTGAAAGCTGTAGTTATATTGTATGACCTCCAGTTGTCGTAGTTGTGTAGTTTATGAGCTTCTGTTAATGAGATTGTTGAGTAAGAGCACCTATTTTGTTCTTTTCTCTTGCTTTATTTTGGGTGCATGACTGCATGTTCCCTTAGTTTTATCTTCTTGCATATAAACAGGCGATGGATTGTCCTAATCGGTCTTCAGCACTGAGGAATTCACGAGGTCATTAGGTAATTAGTGCTTGAATGGTGAAGAGGGCCTTGCTAGCTAGTGCTATTCATCGACCCGGAATCCTTGCGGTGGGAATGGGAACGGGATACCTACCACGTGAATCGATAGTACATAAGTATGTGGAATCAAAACTGAAGATTCTGACGTACAATACACACAACATTACTTGCTCCGAAATTGTCGTAGTGGAGCGGAGCGGAGCTATCTTCTCCATTGAATCAACTAGTGTAAACTGTCTGTCTTGGGGTGGAAGTGTTATTCATTTTAGGATTCCCTAGTGAGTTGGGGCAGGAGGACTTATTCGGCTTTTGATCTAAACACGCAAAGCGGCAAAGGTTAGCCGTCAAAGRAGGGGAGAGGTCCACCCCGGTCAATATAATGTTTCGTGCATTTGACGCTACGTGGAGGCCACGATTCACGATACTGGAGACTGCTGTCCCTTTCTTTTTGCCTTTTTCTCTATACATACCAACAACTAACCCAAGTAGCCATAGCCATTTCTCGCGTCATCACGATACTGGAGGCTGGATTAAGCTCTTTATCAGTTATGTACATTATGGTGATTCCGATACTATTACTACCTATACATTTAACAAATTGGTTCAACAACCCCACTATTCCAAAACTCCTTCGCAAGACTCAAGAGGAAATTACCATAGTGGAACTACTTGCAAAGGACACCATYTTAATTTCCATAAATCACCGAATTATTATTTTAATATTGATAAATAATTTCGCGTATCTGATATATTCATATTGCATTTGAATTAGAAAAGGCAATACAAGAGAAAATATTATATTGACTCAAAACATAAATAACATACAATTTCAAATGCAAGAGATGTACAATCGTCCTACCATCTTCCCTGGCTGGTCTGCTCCTCCTTTGGCTCGTTAGTCTACTTCACACACTGAAGTTTTCATGCATAATAACCTCCAAATCACATCAATGAATTTACCCTGAAAAGCTCTCTTATCTAACGGCTCCTATTCACGTACTACTAAACAGTCCCCACACTTGTTCACGGCAACAAATTATTCCCCATACTTGAGCTGCTTCTGCTTTTCATCGTCAGAACTCTTGGTTTTCTAAGAGATTTCCCTCGCATTTCAGTAAATTGCCAATCAATGCCCCTTTCTCTCTCCTCTCTCTTCCTATGATTTCCGGGTAAATGACAGAAATGGGAGTTAAAAGGCCACCTAATCCATCAATCGCCTTTCGAGTTCTCGTTTTTGCAGTTTTAACATAAATACGGAAATCAAAGCTTCGRGGTGCTTTAATTTTGGTACCTTAATGCTTCATTAAGGCCAAAAGTTCACTTCTTTTCTTTCTGGGTCATCGTGATGGCGACTGTAGAGATGTCACAGGTGGTGGATTTAGAATGCGGCCACGGTGGCGGTGGTGGCGCCATCAGTGATCATGATAGCAGTGTTTGTTTTTCGGATGCTGAAGAGGGTTCTTGTTACTCGCAGTTTTATTCCACAGCTGATGGTGATGTGTCTTATGATGATGAAATTATGGAGGAGGCTATGGATTCTCACAGTGTAGCCTCTGTGGCCAACTCCGACTGTTCAGTGGATATAGAAAATGGTATTTGCCAAACTAAGGTGCATTCCCGGAACCAAGAGAAAGATTGCAGAATTTGTCATCTAAGCTTAGTCAGCAGTGGTCCAGAATATGGGATTCCTATTCAATTAGGATGTTCTTGTAAGGATGATTTAGCTGCYGCACACAAGCATTGTGCTGAGACCTGGTTCAAGATCAAAGGAAATAAGTAAGTGATCACACTTTGTTCTGTTTTCTTTTGCATAATCTGCCATAAGTTGCAAAAGAATGTGGTTAATTTTATTATACTTCCGTTCATTCTCGTACAAGTGTTCTGGTTGATTTGGGTAATTTCTTTTGGTTATTGTTGTACTCCTGATGATTAACTTGTTGGTGCTTGAAGATTTCTGCTTATAATTACTTGCTGCTCTCTCAGAAAACTAAGTATTTTTTAGGTGTGGCTTAGAAGTTTGATTTGTTCTTGGAGTATGTGGATGCCGATATGTAGTTAGTGGGAGGAAAAGTTAATTAAAGATTAAAGAAATAAAAGAAAAGCAAAAGAGTAAAGCAGGTGGACGAATACCTCAATTTTCTAATTACTCCAAGATTCCTTTCTATTCTGTCCCATCTGGAGTTTAGCTTCTATCTTGTATTTGAGATTCTCTTTTCTTTATCAAGGTAGAGGTTTGACCTGTAATGATACATTCATTTGCTTTTTGCTTGTTGTAGAATACAATTAGTTATTTTCCTGCGTTGTTTATCTCTTTTCTTTCTTATATCCAGATTCAAGCTTGCCTGTATTATTCACGTGCACAGATATAAACGCTTTTACCTATGTGATTAGTGAATTTTGTTTTGGTTTGGTTCTCAATTTACTTGCTACGCTTTTGATTCTTCTGAACTCAGAACTGTATGGCCTGTGCAGCACCCAAGTCATGATTTATCAATGTAATTCTGAATTTCCTTTGTGGTCTACAAGTGAAACCGAATGCATCTCATGAATGGCATTTTTGTGTTCTCATTCTTCTTTCCTCGAAGAATTAACAGAAAATGTATCTGGACTTATAACTAGATATGCATCAATCTCTTTTGTCATCTGCCATTGYATAGCAGGAGTGGTATCTAAAGCACAAATGCATTATTCAGTGTGGTTGACGAGGTGATGCACATCTAGCATAGGACATTCCATCACGAAGATCCATTCTAAATATTCTTCCATTCACCAAATCTAGAATCATGACTTACAGGCAATTGTTCAATTTCAAAACGTCTGGTTTTCCTGTCTATAGCCTTCTGCCTATTTCTCAACATTTCTTCATCACAATTGACTTTGTTATTCATGTAAAACTCCATCATCAAAAGCCATGATAGTCTACTGCTTTATTCTTAATTACCTCATCAGCAGCAAAGCTAGCTGCTTTATGCAATGGCATTTTGTAACTACTTGTTTCCATCTATTCTGTAAGTGAGCTCAATGAATTATACCTAGCACTTCCTTTTTTCCTGCTGTCTTTCAAATCATGAAGAGGGGAATTCAGGCTTCTCTGAATCTATTGGTTCATGTGATTGCATTTACTAAACTGAATGAACCTCAATTTGAGAAGATACCTATCAGAAACAAGACAATAATTTATATCTTTTATAAGTTGTCATATCCCAGTTCGGTGCTGTTTTCTGCAATTTGTTAATCAGCATTTGCTATCCTTTATTGCCCTGATTTTTTATGCCCACATTTTTCCTAACACGTTAGATTTTATCCTTCTTGTTACAAGTGTTAAGGTTAATTTTATAGTTGTTTGCTTGGTGAAATTCTTAATAGGTTCCTCCTTTTTCTTGGATGCAAAGATCTACTTTTGAGAAATTTTGAGCAAGTTATGAGAGTTCACCACCCAAATTATTTAGTATTAGGTCATCTGACTTTGAGAATGACCAGATGAATCAGTGTACTATGCTGCACTTACCGCTTAAATGACATATTTTATGCAACCATAAAAAGGGTGAATGACTGAGTGTCAGAAACGATGTAATTTATGCAGAAGCATGTGCCCCTTTGGAGCTCAGTCCTGGACTTTTATTGGTGAAGATATATCACTTACCTTGAACTGGAAATATTTTGTGCATCATAGAGAAAGACATCTGATAGTTTTCTTTACCATCCTTCGACATGCCCTCATCGGCCATGCTGATGACTACCTTTCTGCTTGCTTGCTAACATGCAGCATTTGCAGGCTTGCAATAGCAGTTAGCTAAAGGTACCATGAACAGAAGCCTTATTACGGATACTACAGTGGGTCCTTCTTTTGAGGATATATGCTTTTGGGAATCAGTTTTCGTCTTTCTTTTAGTGTCATCAGTTATTTGCTTCTTAACATTACTTGATTTAAGTATTCTCTTTGAGCATGTATCGTTTACTTCAGATTTTCTGGGTCAATGTCTTATAGAATACGGATCATTTTCAGGACTTGCGAAATTTGTAATTCAATTGCAAGGAATGTCGTTGGCCCAAACGATATCGAGTCCGGGCAGCAATCAAATGACAGCAATGTCACAACAGCAAGTACAAATTCAGCGTCTGAACAGGGGGAATCGACTTCAGACACTCGACGAGGTTGCTTTGATGGTCGTTTTGTGAACTTCCTCCTCGCTTGTATGGTATTTGCTTTCGTTTTATCTTGGCTGTTTCATTTTAACGTTCACTCGTAATTCTTGCAAAAGAGTCCTCGAGGCCTGATTTGAAGGAATTGCCACTGCTATTATAACAAGGTTATGAAGGAAGAGATAGTACCGAAACCTGCTTTGCTGACAGAGTATAACAAGGCACTACACAACTAGATTTACATCAGAGCTTACATGTTTGGACATTTGATGGCTGACAGGCCTTTTTGTCTTATAAAATCTGTTAATTGGTTCATTAGAGTTCATAGCATTATACGGTCGCTCTCAATTTGATCGAATCACTTTGGTAGCTATCCTGTAGCTATGCCATTGAAAGTATCCGATAGATCTTTTTCTCCTTATCTTTTTGCGTCCTTAAATTATGAGTAAGAAACACCTATCTAAACCGATCAGTGACATACATCCTGGCATTCTAGCATTTTGTCTCCCACTCGGACTTTGGGGCATTCTAAGCCATTCTATCTTTGTAACAGCACAACGGCAGTGCAATCCCACATTTGGTTATATACTTKACACGTTTACAATTGATCTCACCATTTCTATCATATACTTGCACCATATCAAACAAAAAGAGTGACCAGAAGCATCAAACCTCAGGTGAAGGACATGATAAATTCCTACTCATTCGAGACAAAAAAAGAAACATTCTGAAATACATTTGAAGAAGAAAATTTTAGTGTAGATGTTCATTATGCTTTCATCGCCTAATTCTTTCATCTCATTCAAAGCTCCAGTACTCCACAATTATTAAAAGGAAAAATAAGAAAGAAGTGTTGGGGGGATAAGTGATTGTTACTAATGAAGAAATATCCAAGGAAAGGAGCAGGACCTATAGAAACAGCTACTAATATGACTTGCAGTACTGTTTGCAAGTAGCCCACAAAAATTGGCAATCTGATATATTGTAACATGGAACCACCACATCCGCAAGGAAAAGTCCTTCACACTGGACCTTGATTGTTACCAAGGAGTTGGCCTACTAAATTGGTCACCTGAAAAGAAAAAAGCCCCCAAAGAAAGGAGAAAATGATCACAACCAAAAGCTATTTATTTACTAGCATTGAAGTCCAAGATGCAGAAATCAGTAAAATTTAAACGTTGTCAAACATAAGATGGGAAAAGCATCATCCTGGCAAATAGTCGAGCAAAGCCAGCATAAGATTTAATCCAAGATTTGGTAGGAAACAAAATGAAAAATAAACCTAATTTTGTGTATTATATTCCCACCTAGAAAATCCAATCCTGATATTTTTCTTACATAGTCAGAAATATGCTGGTTCATTTTCAAACTTGGACTATTGTGATTGTAATGTGTAACGTGAGCAATTTTTATTTTGTTCACTGAAAATCTGAACGAATCCATATAGTGTTTATCGTCATACTTTAATTTGCCGATATCTGTATAGGAGATATCTTGAGATACTTGTAGTAGCTCCACGTAACAAAAAGCACCCCATTATGAATTGCACACATGACATCAAACTTGTTAAAAGCTTATACTATAGACTTTTAAATCCTCTAAGTACAACCTAAAACAAAATCATTCCCACTTGTTCAGAGTTAATAGTTGATCCATCATTGCACCCAAAATAATCTGGGAATTAACTTTTTCCACCATTCCATAATCAAATAACAACAATGTAGCACCATCAGGTGTACTAACTTTGCGTAAATTATTAGTCATTGCTATGTGTTCACATGGAGTTGTTTCATGATAACACTTGTTTCCACATAGTTCTCCTACAAGCTTACCCAATTTCATTAAGTTCCTAGTATTATGTGCCAAAAAACCCATCTATCTAGACTTGATATTATCTATTTGAGCTCAAAAAGCTAGTGCGGGCAAATACATGGAGAAAACAACTGAAGTACACAAACCCTTGATCTCCTCCACAACATCTTAACTCGGCTGCAACGTACTCTCTGTGGTACATTCTCATTCCGTTTTCAAATGAAAACAGAGTTTGCAAGCACAATGGTTCCCTTAAAAGTCAGTTTAGCTAGCATTCACTAGATGTTCATGCAGAGACTATTTCATAGCATATTATAAGACAGCAACTCGAAACATCCGATGAGCAATTTAGATTAGCATCAAGTAAGATTCCCTGTCTGCATTTTTCTGAAAAAGAGTGTATATTTAAGCGTATGTGTCCATTTACCTGCCAATATTTTGAAACACAACGGTCAATACAACTGTTTTCACCCATGTTCAACTCAGATTCCTTGTACCTGCAAAACASGAAAAGGTTTATAGCCATCTCATGAAACATATGCACATAGTAGGAGTAAGAAAAAGTAATTCACTTCCAAACAGTTGACAATCAGAATTACATAACAAAGACAGCTACCTGTTCTCAACACACTTACGAAAACAAGTTTGTGTAAGCCTGAAACGAAAAATACAAACAAGAGTAAACAGTAAGAAGATTAAGGATGTCCAAATGTAAGGCATCATAAGCAAAGTCACTTTCCACAACACAATCACGAAATACAATCCTGTTTCAATTTTGGTTTATAAGGAAATTTTAGCTCACTAAGCAGGCTCAAGCCATGACTTAATTGCAGTTTGACAGAAAACCATAAGAGTTCAAGTGACTACAACGAAAGAAAATAAAAGGACAGGATGCAAGTGGATTGGAATGCAGATAGTAGAGTGACATATAGGCATACTTGTTAAACAACTCCACCCTGTACTCCATCTCCTTCTCTGCCATCCCAAATATCTGCTCAAAATTGAATTACAAAATAATTAGATTAGCATGACAGATAAGACCAACCCTTATGCTCAAAATCAGATATAACCATCACTATTACACATGAAAGTAGTACCTGTTCTTTTTCCAAAACAGACGGAGGCCTAGCAGTTGCCATTAGATCTCAGCTGGAGAGTGAGAGAAAGCTCTGATGATATGTAAAACTGGGAAGTATGGTATTCAGGAAATCACCAAATCTGAASGCTCCAACGGGATTCCCGTCCTCTCAAAAGACTAATTGGGGTTTTTTGAACCTCGATGGAGCTGAACCAAACAAAACACAAAACGGCAGGCCGCGGGCGAAGAGGGTTTTTAGGGCAAGCGTTCTCCGTCAAAATACCTTTTTTTTCAAATGGGCCATAAAGAAGATTAACACATCGGACCCCCAAGTGACAGATCAGCATTTAGCGGGAAAAAAAGAGAATTTCCTGAAAAGAGTTTTCTTGGTTTTTGTGAGAACGATTGAATTGCTTTTCCTTAAAAATAGAAAACTCTAACAAGAATTGATTTAGTAATATATTCTCTAGAAGTACAATTTCTTCTTTAAGTAGGAAAGGATCATCTGAATCGATGATTTTCAAATTTCTAAACATGCAGGTTTGCGAGCAAGCTACCTCTTCCCTATCTCCTCCCCTTTTCTTATTAAGTTGCCTCTTTTCCCTTTTAGTAATAGGATAAGTTCCCCGAGTGAACTTACGACCACAAAACTCTATTTGACGAGTAAAACGCATTAGTTATCCACTCTCAAGTTGAGCAATAAAAGTTGAAAACTATATAAATAGACACGTTTAATATTATCATGAAATATAAAAAGTGAGAAAATTTTATCAGAATGGTTGCTCTAGAAATGGGCACATGCGAAATAGCAAATCATCTTTACTTGATATATTGGAAAATGAATAGAGTTAGTAGTAATGATTTAGATTCAATATTTACAAAATTGATCAATTTCAGAAGTAACAAACATCAAACTTAAAACCCATAAATCARTTACTTTCAAAATACCTTCTTAATGTAGCAAAAGAAAGCCAGACTATAGTAGATACAAGAGACTCGGAAAAGGAGAAATAAAAAATTGGAAATCCTTTACACTTTCAGTTCTTGTTCCTTTTGGCTTCAAACTTTGTTGCATCTTTAAGTGCCTCTTGAGCATCGTTATCCATTCCTAGGCTGAAAAGGGCGGTCGCCTGGAGGTAAAAGGCAGTAGGCCACTCAGGTGAAACTACAAGCGCTTGCATTGCATCTGCTAGTGCTTCTTGCGGCATTTCATTCATCAGATRAGCTAAGCAGCGTCGGGCATAAACCGTCGGTGATACCATGGTTCCACCATCAATGAACTACATAAACAAGAAACTTSAAGTTTAGGTGTTCTTGTCCTCTCGCAGAATAAATGCAATCCTTGAGATCATCCATGATCGATATGCAAGAACCTTTTGGCTGTTTAAAATGCCGGCTWCCCTGTAACTAGTTTGCAATCCAAAGTAAACTCTCTAAACAGCAAAATACGTAAACAATATGTTTTKAGTTGCATGTTTCATTTTCTCCATTTTTTAGTTAATTGAAGTATCCAAATGAAGTCAAATACGAACCCAAATTTCTGGTTGTTCTTGGTGCAAAGATTATGTTATCCTTGAGGATTATCTACAAGTTGCTAAAAGAAAGAATAAGCATATCATATGGGAATTTAGCCAAAATAGACACCTGCGTATAGCAATCAATGGCAGTCGTGAAATCTTTTGCTCGAAATGCAGCATCTCCTTGCTTCTTAGAATTCAATGTTTCCTGCATTTGATTTGTCCACATCTGAAAAGAAAGCTGCATAGACGAATTGCAACCGTGATATTAGCCTATTGGCTGACTAATACGGAGAAGATCAAGAAAAAGATGGTCACYAGATTTCCTGCTAATAGCATCAACAGATTTTCTCAAGGCACACGTTAGCAGAATCTACAAGGTGCTTGTGAGAATAAGCACATTGCATTTGAAAAGAAGCAACGGCAAAGAAAGGAAAAGAAAATAAACAGCAGAAGAGTTAGGTTCTGTCAGACAAATGGCAGAACAAAAACCCCAGACRAAGATCAGTTTCTCTTTTCCAATTCTGGCATTTCAATGAAAGCATTATCCAAGATTGTTTCTTTCATTTCAACCCTTAAAGCTCAATTGGGATCAGAATATCTCAAAACATGCATCCTCTTCTCTGGAATAGCATTCAGAATACAGAAAACTTGGTATATGCAACCTAAAGTTGGAAAGATTTCATGAACATGATTTTCATTTGATCCTTCAGTATTCATACTAGACATGAAAAGCAGAAAAATGGTGCAGCGACTATGGGTCAATGGACAATCTCAAGTTATTACCAGTTTTAACCTAGATTAATTTCTCACATTAAATGAACTTTTTAGTCAAAGATACTCATTGAAAAATAAAATACAAATTTGAAAAGATAGAAACTGACCTCATTAGCAATTCCTTCATCATCCTTGTATCCAGCCTTTTCCAATATTTCATGAATGGCAGTGAGATCCATTCTCAAGCAAGCTTCTCCCAGTGGTGTCAACAATAATGGTTCTGCTGGGCTTGCAGTTCCATGAGGAATGCCCATCAGAACATGTGAAGGAACCTGATTAATTTATAAATAAGAAAATATATTTAATATGTGAAGTACATTGTCAATTTCAGAAAATACACCAGTTGAAGGAACATCATTGTCCACCTTAACCTTAACTAAGGCAAAGTWYGAAGCCAAAGTAAAGAAAGCTTCAATAATCCTAKTCCCCCATACATAATTCATTAGGCAGGACAGTGGTTGTTAAACAGGGAATGAAAATTAAAAGTAAGGTGATAAAATTGGGAAATAGGGGAGGATTGGGAAGGAGGGGAATATGGAAGAAATAGCAGTTTAATGGAAGTGACAAGTATTCTTGTTGGAAGACATGAAGTCCATCTTTAATGCAAGGCATACACTAGACACCTCATGAGAGGCGTTTCTCACACAAAAGTCACAAGCATGAGGATGTAACAAATGCATCAAAATAACTCAAAGCCAAAAGCAGCTTCGATAATCTGCTCATACCTCTGTTTCTTTCTGAAGAGATAACAGAGCAGTAACAAGGGACTTTGCATTTGGCCTCTCACGAGCTTCATATTGCAAACAGCGGGTAGCTAACCGCACCAACTCAGTTCCATCATCGTTGGAAAAATGACCCTCCAAACAAGAATCCATCAGCATAAGAAAATTCTTGCCACGAATTACGTCAAGTGCCTGCATGATGATAATTGGGACAGCAGTACCTCATTCAGTGTCAAAGCTATCCAACTAGAATTTAGCAACAAAAGTTGAGTGGACCTAGTAATGGACTCTTAAACAGGAAAGAAAGTTRAAACCAAAAGGCATGAAGATCACAGCAAGGTTTTGTTGCTCACAAGAGGCGATGTTCCACATCTTAAAGCTACCAAGAATAATTTTTTCATCATTTACTAACTAACAAAAGATCAGTTTGTATCATTGCAAGTTCTTTAGTTTAGAGTACTTCTAATAAAACAACATATGAAGTTCTCTACACGAAAAGCTTTCAGGTATCCAGGGTAGTGTAATCTTCGTCACCCAAAAAATGCAGAACCATTAAAGCTGTGAACACAAGAAATACTGGTTATTACATTTAAAAAATCAAAAGATACTGAGGTTCTTCTAGTGTATTATCCTGATCAACATGCCAGGTTTTGGAAGTCAATTATGGTATACATGATAAGCTTAGAAACTGAAACAAACATCAGATCGAACTATTAGCTATAGGGATGGGAAAAGGAGATTGTTAGCATAACTCACATGGCTGGGTGGAATATGTTTGCCACTCAAAAGATCGAGCAACATGGTCCCAAAGCTGTAAACTACACTTTCTGGGGTCACTCTTCCTGCCAAACATTTACATAAAATACCTCAGCTTTAGCTTTGGATGGATTTATAGAGCTATGTATAGTGGGGAGGGAAAAAAAAAAAAAAAAATTCTCCAGCTGTATCACTATTTGGTAGCAGAATTTAGTACAAGAAACAAGAACAAAGGTAATAGAATGAGAGCAAGTGGCAACTATACAGAAAAATAAACCAGCGGAATCTGTGAAAAGCTTGAGCAACAGAGTGGACCTTCAAGCCTCCWCAAAATGTAAGCTATGAGACATCACAAAAGGTTTCASATACTTCTATTACCATAGTCAATCTTTAGATTAAATTGCCAACCTGTTCTTAGATACTCTGGAGGAGTAAAAGCCAAGTTTGTACTGTAACTTTTRCCATCTCTACTATTCTTCATCAGGCCAAAGCAAGAGAGCCTAGGATTCCCATCCTGCAGAATAGACATCTTACTTAAAATAAGTGCCAGATTCCATCCGAAAATTTAACAGACAAGTTACAAAATGGTAATATCCATTTCACCTGATCGAATAAGACTCTATAGGCATTGAGATCATGGTATAATGCCCTCCCCTTACTACTGCAGTACTCCAGAGCTTGTGCCAAGTACAACGCCACCCTCAACCTCATTGCCCATTTCATAGGTTGGTTTTCCCCTACGCCAATTCAAACCAAAAACCAATATCAGAAATGTAATCCTAGATATAGGGGAAGAGTTCGTTTGGAAGATGATTAATGTCAATGTTTTTCTGTAGTGAACAGTGAAAACAAAACTTCTCACACAAAATCAATTTGGAAAATACACACCATAGCATTCTTGCAGAAAGTTACTTTAAACATATCCTAAACTAGCAGAGCTTCGGATGCAAAATGGTAGCCGCACCGTCTTTACAATCCAGGTATCTCTAAAAAACCAAGAGATCAGTTCTTAAGTATATATTATCGATCCATTTGACCTTAAAAGTCTGCAATGGCCAAACTCAATCACCATTCCAGGACATTAACCTCCAAAAGGTAAACCTTCTTTCATTTCTACCAAGAATTGAAAAAAACCAGTGTGTTGCGTTGCCAGCTAGTAATTATGAGTCCAAGAGTTCAGAGATTTCGACAAGATTGAAGAAACTCACAGTGAAATAAATGCTTAGCAAGTGTCTCATTGGGCATAAATTCTGCAACCAGCAACCTCTCCTCCCCTTCGCAACAGCATCCTATAAGATTCACCAATCTCTCGCTCCTCAAATTCCCCACTGCCCTGGCCTCATCCTAAGTAATCAACCAAGAATGAAAAAGAAGCAATTAGTTTCGGTTAAATATGAGAAACCCAAGTGTGATCATAAAAAAGAACAAATATTTTCGAGATGAATTAAAGCAGAAACCAGGAATGGTTCGTAAGTATTACTGTAATCAGGAAATAAGAAAATTCAAAGAGAAAAATGATGATTTTTGGCTTGCTCGAGATATAAATGTAGAGAATATAATTCGCCAAGAAAACAGTGGAAACAAGKGTAATGTTCACCATGAATTGGCGAGAATCAGGCCAAGCGGATTTATTGAAGCGTTTGACAGCAATCCCGAGACCATTCTGGAGCCTGCCTTTGTAGACCACATTCGGGGCTTTCTCCCCGTGTTCAGAGACAATGTTTTCAGAGGAAAACCCATTAGTTGCTACTTTGAGATCCTCAAAGCTGTAGTCGCAAAAGGTGGGCAGCGCATTTTTCTCCCCATTCTCTGCAAACCCAGAAAAAATTCTCACTCAAGYTATCCTCCAACTGCAAAAACAATTTATCTGTACAAACTTAGCTGCAAAGATACCGATATCAGAAGATTGAAGTACGGAAGACTTGAGGTGAGAATGCCACCAGCACAAGGAAAATTTGGAGCAGCGAGCGCCCATTGATTGTTATATGAAGAAACTAATACTTGAATAGAAATCAATGCAATCAGTATGTATTATAGCCGTTAATAAACATCAAAGCACAGCCTTTCGAAATGGTGCAGACAAAGAGTATGATTTCCAGACGTTGAAAATTGGAGCTCAGGAAATGAAACAAGAGAGAGAAGGAGAGCAAACGAAATAATAAGTATGATGGCTCTGGCCGGAGGCCAATTCCACTCACAGTAAAGATAGAAGAGATGATGAGAACTTATGGATCCAAGGATTTTCTTTAAACAAACAAATTGAGGTAATGCGAAAGAAATGTACTGGACTACGGTTACGTATTAGAATTGGAACTGGATGAGGAGGAGGAGTAATGATTTTTCTTTTCTTTATTTCATGTTACTAATAAGTAGTCGCATGAGAAAAGAGGAGCAACTTTTTGATCTCTTTCTCTCCCTCTCTCTGTGCTTTGCTTTTGTTTTGTTTTTCCCGTTTCAGCTTTGTTGCTTTATGCTGCCTTTCAACATCCCTCATCATTCCTCTTTTGTGCTTCCCCTGTTCATCACGCGCATTGTCTGCCTCTCTGTTTCCCCTTCCCCTACCCCTCTGTTTTCAGCTCATGGTTTCCGTTTTCTTGCTTTAATTTACTTCAGTTTTCCACGATAATGTATACGGTTTTCTCTCAAATGTTTGGCCAAAAAGAGGCCAATTTGTATTATTCCAAAAGAATTTACTGCAATCACAACTTTTCCTTTTTGGGTTCTTCCTATTCTTTCACATCTTTGCTCATGATACTGGAAAAGGAAAACAAGGTCGAGTTTTGATTCATGATACTAGTATAACTTGAAACTAAAAATAAATTAAAAATCTGCTGGTTGGATTAGTTGAGGTGCGAATAAGAAATGAGGATAAAAGAGAAGATACGTTGAATGAGCAGTCGCATTTGCTGGGTCAAAGACAAGCATTTGAAGAAAACATCTTACCCGACCTAATTTTTGTGTTTGTTCTGGCTGTCCAGTCCTCATATATTCATTCTTTCAGCAATAGATTGGTTGATCGATGTTTTGGTCATTATCTTGACTTCTATTCTCGATATTTTGTTGAATGTTACGATTATATAYGAACAAAAGATTACTCTACATGAAGCGTTCTGGGTTACCAAAAATGACTTTTAATAAACTACGGGGCGGAKATGTTGGAATTCGTCYATAGAATTGTAGMTTATRCTAACAGAGGGAGATTTGACTGGTTAAAACTAGGAAGAGTCCTCTAGTCTAGGATTCTGTCAAATTAACGTCGGCTATAGATCCTTATGATCTCCAGATCTTTCCTATACTTGGTGTTGAGTTTTATAAATGGCCTTCAAGAAATTCTTGAACTGGCAGTTGATTCAGTTTCTTATGGTTGTTCCCAGTCTTCTACCAATCCCTAAATAATCAAAGCTCCTGAAAATTTGAGGCATTTAACCTTGAAGTAGGTCCTCGCTATCATCACTCATCTCAAGTCTCAAGCTTACGAGACCCCTCCAAATTCACCATATAGTATACAAGGTTCCTTGTCCTGAACCATATATAAATAGATAATCTCTACCCGGGGCATCGAGAATTTTATTAGTAGATAGATTCKCCTTTTACCAGTTTCAACAGCTGATCTTGAAGCTTTATGTACGAAATTAGTTGTAAAGATAGAATTGAACAACAGAAATGTCTGAAAAAGAATGATCAGAATGGACTCTCGACTGCATACTCGAAATAGGAGCAAAGACTGATGAAATTATGATGATCACATTCACAAAGGTTGACAGAAGAGGAAACCGAGGAGGCCAGAAAGAAAGAAAGAAAGAAAGAAAGAAAAGAAAAAGCTCCAATAAATTGCAGCACCCCCAAGCAGCTGTCAGGAGGACCCCCTCCCTCTCCAATCTTTTACAAGAGGAGAAAATGAATCATGCAAAACGGGAAGGTGGTCGTTACGCAGACATGATAATGCAGCCGGACATCATCAAACATGAACATGCCCCTCAGCCTCAAGTCTMTCTCAACTGAGTGTTGACCGAYWTTTTCAGAGCTGAAATTGCGCCAACATGAACTTTTCTTGTCCGGGAAAATGGAGATGCATGTGGGGTACGAAGCAATTATCTCGTAAAAATTAGATGATCATGGATGGGGCCGAATTTGCTGTCAAGAGTATCAACAAAGATACACTCCGCCGGAACACCAGAGGGTGAGAGAGAGCACATGGCCAACAACTAGGAGAAGCAGCCCATACCCAAACTTAATTCAACAAATCCAAACACACGGTAAACAACAAATCATGCTCGGTGCTGACTGAGACTGCTTTCGAAGGCCCAGCTCCTTGACCCCTTCTTTAGCAACAGAGAATATGGGAATATGTGTCTTCATCCTCTCCACGAATCTCTTCGTACAAAACCCCATGGAAGTAGGTCACGTTAATGAATCCCTGGGGTTCCAATTGAGATGAATAGGAGGAAATAGAAATTGAACCCAAAGTAATTGAATCGGGTGACAATGTATTAAAGTTACAGTAACCCAAAAGTTTGCAGATCGGACCAGTCTGGCAAAATTGCTTTTAGTGGACGCTCATGCCAACCTAGAAACAAAAGCAACCCCTACTAGAGACTCAAAGCAAAGAAGAAAAGCCATTCCAAAACCCAAATGATTCACCTTGAAGACGTTTCACTCATATCTTTGCCAATGCACATGGTTGGTAGCCAACCAAGAATCCTTCAGAGATCTGAAGAAACGACTAATGAAGAGAATAGAGAGTATGAATTCCGACAGTGTCAACAAAAAGACGAAAAAAGGAGGGCCCGTTGGCAGATGACAGACTGAAGCTGCAATTTCCTATGAATCCCAAATAAAAAGACAAGCGATCCTCTTGTGGAAAAAGAAGGCATGCAGCAGTCACGAGCAACATCCCTATTAAATGCCGTCAAAGTCCACAGTGGAGACACATTAAATTGCATTAATAGCTCATTAGATAAACATCGATTTGCTCCCAAAGACTGATCAATCCCAGAAGTGCTTGCCTCATATGTACTTGGAGAGAGAGAGAATGATTATACTGGAGCGGACAACAAAAGTAATCAACAMARGGATACAAGATTGCATGTAACGAAAAATTGCACTAGGCATGGAAAGACCCCTTTGTTCATTGAAAACCTSAGTACMCGTACTCCGTTCTCTAAAGTACAATTCCAGAGCTAAGGAAGAATCTTAACACTAGTATAGCAAACAGATGTTGGTTTTGCATCATTCTATACACCACCACCACCATTCATCGCTGCTTCAACATGCACAGTGTTTCCATCTTCCATTGTCTTGCCATTCACCTGGATTCTCGGTCTCTGCAAGAAGATAAGGGAAGTCAATCCAATGTATACTCATTATCATCTAAAAAATATAAAGAAAATCAACGTAAATCCTCTTTCATACCCAGTCAGCAGGATCTCCAGTATTCCCATTCAGGAGTTTGTGGTTCTCTTCTTTAGTCTTGTTATCTTTTGTCAGAGGTAGCAAGAGCGCAGCAGCTGACCGGTCAGGCAATTCTACACAGATAAACAAAAATCAGTGCTGGCAATTCTACACAGAAAAGAAAAWCAGTGCTGGCTATTCTACACAGAAAAAGAATATCAGTGCTGAAAAGWATTTCAAAGGTCGGCATAAGATGAGAGGTTAYGGGAAACCAGAAATGTACCTGGCAACTTTTTGTCAATAAAGAAAACMACTAAATTGACAGTATACCTAAAACAGAATGAGGGAACTGGTATTAGTTTAAGAAGMCAAGTTTTGAAAGAGAGGGAAAAGAAAAGGMAAAAATGAAAAAGCCAAAACCAAAATCCTTTACCATGCCACAACGACATCAACAGAATAGTGTTTGCGAGATGCAACAATCAACAAACTTTGGATAACAACGGTTAGCCAAGCAAATTGCTTCACAAACCTAAAGAATTACAGAGAGGGATTAGGAAGTCTATCAATATCAGGTTGACCGATGCAATTGAGCGACGACATCTTATCTATACGACGACGGCATAAAAAGATCGATCACCTAGACGCGTCACTGTATAAACGTCCGGTCATCTAGAAACTTTGAGTTTATAACAGCGCTTGAATTATAACGACTAATTTAGTTCTGTAGCTCGCGATACGATCCCAGGTTAGTTAGAGACGAAACCCCCCCCCCACAATTCAGGGGCGAGTCTTTGTTTCTTATAGTTAGAGATAATTAATAGCGCGATGAGTTGTGTAAAGAGTTTTCGTAGACATAAAAGGTTCTGTGTACTGGACCTAAGAAAGTAGTATAAACGCCGACTAATAC
>MEJB01000007.1:3563888-3608038 GCA_001752375.1 Rhazya stricta | reverse complement strand
TTTCGATTAAATACAAACAAATTATTAAATCCACAATATGAGTTTCAAAAGTCCTACGATGGGCTGCCAAAATATGTCACCATGATTCCAAAAAATACTAGAAAAAAAGACCAAGCCAAGATGAGAAATTAATTTACACGTATTTTACGACTAGGACCAGTTGTTGTTTTGGGAAATTTTGTGAATTAGAATAATGTAAGACTAAAAGCATTTTGCCACAAAGCAAGTTCCTGCTGTAGGGCATTATAAGCATTTCACCAAAATAGATGCAATTAAACTTGCTTGCTTTTTCAATGTTAAAAACCACCAACATAAACCTGTTCCATAGATGATAATTGCTCCTTCTACAACTAAACAAGATAAAAGAATTTGCCCATTTCAATTTGTTCATACAGTCATGCATTTGGAAGAAAAAAATAAATATTTTTCCTAATTGATAATGCAGGAATACTAGTGACTAGTATGATAATTCCAGGTAAGCTATTTGAGCTTATGTGCTSCTAAAACATTTATTATTTTCGAATTCCAGCTGTCATAGCGAGATAATATTGATGTCAAATGAAACAGTAATCTAGTTGGACATTTGRATAGAARTGCACACAGCCATAKGAAACCTGATATCTCTTACCTCTTCGTGCCATATTTCTGATAAGTCCGCACAAAGACAAGAGAGAAGATCATRTGAGATGAAAATATCAAATCACCACATCCATAAAGCACCCCTCGAGGAACTGCAGATAGGGAACAGTAAATACAAGCATTTAGGAGGATCCAAATCCARAAAACATGAAGTAAACAGAAAGTTAGATAAGCAGTCACTTACAGTTAATTAATAGGACTTCGAAAGCGTTATCAGGAYGGGGAAGCCTGGCAAGCTTTGATCCCTGCATGAAGAAAGAACAAAACATGCTACCGTTTAGAAGGCATAACAACTTAAGTCAAATAYACACAMAACATAATAMAGCATCAATAATATWTTCAATCCTACAGAAAGATCTTTTACCTCACGGCAATGGTAATTTGGACCAGGAAGCTGAGTAGAATAGAAAGTAATAATTCGAAGGATTTGACAAGCCTGCAGATAACAATTGAACAGAGTTTAAATAAATTGACTACCTTAGTCATGAACTTTAATCAATAAAGGCACCACAGGAAAGCAGCTGTTGACTTTTCCCACTTATCAAACTAAGTGGACATCTGTGTCCATCCAAGTGAAATAAATTTGAAATTTTTAGGTCAGATTACGACAATTTGACATGTCATAGGCTCCAAGCACAATTGACCATAAGCTCATTAAGGGTGGCTAAATTCAGTCTCGAAGAAAGGAACATGAGCGAATGAAAATAAGAAACTGAACAAAGCGGAATGGAAACTGAACCTATCCATTCCCTGAACTTTTTCCTTTCCTTCCCTACCAAAGGCAAGTAAAATATCTATAAGAACGATGCAAGAACATTATTAAAAAAATCAGGTGAATACATCTGCCGATTTGTTTGATAGGAACGAAGAATGAATAGACATATTAGAGATACCAAGAGCAGGTACTTACAACTAAGAACGCAAGGACCCTGCACCATATAAGAACTGTGTAGATCTTTTTGCTTTTCAAAATGAAAGGATGGAAAGTCCACTGCAGAAAAACATCCAGAATTTATGCAGAGATTAAACAATGTATACAAATAAGATATAAAAATTACAATCAGAATCTCAGTAGTAAAACAACAAGGAAGTTGAACAAAATCATATGCACATACACGCATACTACACACACACACTAGAGAGAGGGAAAGAGAGAACTCACCAAGACAAAAGAAAGAAAAATGAAAGTAAACACAGTTTCACTGATGTAAGCTTTATCTTGTCCAAGCTCCTGTAGTGACAGATGCTTGAAGATGAGTACAAGTCCAAAGCAATGCAAGTGATAATCTCAGGGGAGTAAACAAGAAGTAAAATTAATCTTACTGGAAGCAGGAAAAACCCAACATCCTGAAGAGTAGGTCCAGGACGATGTAGGTAATGAACTCCTCGAGCAGCCAGCCCATGGATGTACTGAAGAAAGTACAGATAAATTTCACATATTAGCTAGGCACCTAAGACAAAAGATGGGAACGAAAGAGAGTAATGCACACCCCACGTAGAGACACCAAAAGGACAAAAACTATAAATGTGCTAAATGAAATTTACAGCCTGTAGAAAACAAACATTTAGTGAAAGTAACAACCAATCCAGAAAACCTCGGCCAATAAAAGATCATCTTCTAAAACTGTTGGCATTCTCAAATACAGTAACTATTGCCTGCTTCTGATTTGAGTTCAATAAACCTTCTTTAATGATGCCCAGGCTGTTTGTGCAGCAATGCAAAATCAGATGCTAAGTATTAATTTACAATGAGTTGTATTATTTCAATGTGAAATAAGCCAGCAAGGTGAATTCCAAATTAAGCCCAACTGATATAAATTACAGAAACCCCCCATTCTTCTCTCTCAAAGTAAATGAAAACACCAAAACTTTTCAAAGAAAACAAAATCAAGCATCAAGTACTGGTAATCATTGACCAAATATGCCACCGAAATAGACAAATCCATTATGAAACAACAGACAACTATAATCATTTGACCATATGTTCTTCAAGTGACCCTTGTTTCCTAGAATCAAATGACTAGGAACAAACCACGATCAAGCAATCGAGTGAATCTTCCCGAAGAAACACAGCCAGTTTGAAACTAGAGAATAGTAGAAAGAGAGAAGTAGAGATCGCTGGTAGAAGGAAAAATTTTCAACCTGAAAAATTAAACCGCCGAGGATATACTTCCAATTCTCCGCTAGAAGGTTGATTTCTGTAGAAACTTCCGCACAAAATCTTTTCCATAGCTTCTCACCAGGAAAATAAAGATAAAAGTATCAATACCAAAGCAACAGAACGCCGAGCAAAATCAAACCCAAAAAGTTTCTTCAAAATTTGATTTATTACAGATGTAAAGAAGAAAGAAGAGCGGAGGATGCAGCAGAGAAAAGGCGAACCTTTGAAGCCTCGCGACCAATGTAAAAGGACATCTTGAACTGTGTATGTGAACGCCACTACCAGTGCCATATTACATCACAAACCAACTCTTGTTACGGTCAACATCGTTTCTGTTCATCATCATACAGCTTTTTCTCTCAAATTAGCAGAGCATGTCCTCTCCTCAAATTTAACACGTTTAATTATTGTATAAAATTCAGAGAGACCGACCAGCAAATTGAAAATGAAGATTCTTTAAAAATCAAGAATCGCCGGAAGATTCCCTTAACCGCCTAAGATCTCAGAAAAACCTAATTGCGAAAAAATCGACGAATTAACMGGAACCCAGTGAAACTCTAGGAAATGGAATCACAATGGCCTCTTCAAAATATCGCAGTTTGAGAACAAATATATGACGAAGACTTTTCTCTCTCCCAGATTTGTTTTGGTATTTCCCCCTCTCTCTCTCTTGATTTCTCTCTCTAGAAGTGAATGAATATTGCTGAGTAGTTGTCTCCTATGTGTATGTGGGTGGCTATGTATACCCTCTTCTGAAACGCGAGTTGAACACGGAGCGCCAGCTGAGAATGCCCGTGGGGTGCGGGGGGGGGGGGGGGGGTTTGGTGTGTGTACCTTCTCTGGAGACTGACTCTCGACTCTTTTTAAAACATCGTCAAAAAAGAGGCCTCCATCGAAAAATCGCCGCTACGCTACTCGTCTCCTGCTCCCCCTCCTTGCGAAATGTCTCGGAAAATTCACCCCTATGTGGAAGGACTTTTCACCAATTCCCCCCAAATACCAATCAATAAGAAGCCTTCAATTTTAATCCCTTAAAGTTTCAAAAGGAAAAAAATTAAGACATATTTTACTCGTTATTTAGTACCAAAAAATTATTAAAAAATAAGTATAGATCAATCAATTAATGCTTTCGCRCATTAGGAGCGAATTGAGAGAAGCTCATAAAAATAAAAGAACAATGAGACCGAATAAAAAAGAAATAGAATTGTCAATAGGAATAAAATATTCGTTAGCAATTGATATGGTTGAGTTTCGGAAGCATAGAGGACCAGATGTGGTTTATTTGAGAAATTTAGGGGCCATAAGTGATAGAGCCCCAAACATAACTGCAATTTACGTAAATTAAAATGTTTTGGCAAAGTTAGTTAGCTTACGTTGGACATAGTAGTTGTTGGTTTTTCTAAAGGTTTTTCATTTTTAATTAAAGATTAATTGGAGGCATTAGATATGCCAGGTCTCAAGTGGCTGGATTACATGTAAAAAGTTGGATCATCCTTTTTGTTTCAAACTTTTTCAATTATTTTATGATTTTCTTTTTGGATATAATAATAAACACAGAACATGACCTTGTTTCATCAAACTTAAAATTTAAATCTTAAATGTCAGTCATGTAAGAGAATAGCTTTGCTGGATATGCCTTTTCTGTTAATTTCGCAGTTTGGAGGAATCCCCAAGTCACGAGATTCACGCCTCGTCGGCCGAGACGTTAACGGATGTTACACGATCCCATTCTCCTTCTCCTTCCTCGTCGTTCCCCCCTTTTTTCTTTTTTAATTTTAAAAGTTGAAATTAAAACCTCGAATATATCCAAAACAACAAATCCAAGCACCAGACGGTTCACGCTCGAATGATGCTCAACCATTGGTATCCACGTGGCCTTCATTAACTTGAAGAACCGTTTCTACCGATGTATCTCTAGTATAGCTAGCATATGCTTCCGCATGTGCTCCGAACTCCAACCGATCTCTCCTAGTACTATCACTTCTTGGATTTCTTAAGGGTATGTTTGTCCGAGGATAATGMCTGAACCCCAGTAAAATCTGCACTCTGTTTGGACTCTACCATTTCCCTTCTAAGTTCTATTAATTCTCATCTAATTGTATAAATGTATTATGAGTTTCATTCTAGCATCTCTCTCCTCTTGCGGGGAGGGTATAAAAAGAAAGGAAATATTATAAAAATAAATTATGAATTCTTTTAAATTTTATTATTTAAATCTTTAATACTTTTTAATTAGCATTAATATCGTCTGTCTTTATATAACTTTTTATACGTGATCTTTTAATCCCCTATTGYTGAAYATGACGTGTAAATTTTTCTCCAATATGTACAAATGGAAACTTTTCTCTCTACAAATGGTCTTCTTTTTGGGGCTTCTCAACTTGTAGCAAATGGAAAGGAGTGAAAGTGGGAATAAAACCAAACAAAAAAACGCGCTAAAATATTTTGAACTTTCTAGGTGGGAAATTCAAAAGTAAGTTTGGGTCCAATTGGGCAACCTTTTGAAAGTCAAAGGAAAGGCCTATTACGCAGTCAAACGACCCATCATTCTTCCCATCGTTTGCCATCCCTTTGGGCTTCTCGAGATTATTAAGCAATCGATAATCTTTCTAGGCTTCTAGAGATTATTTAAATAAAGATGAAATATGATATATTTTTAAAAATAAAAGTAAAAAATTCCACCACAAAATTGACAAGTCAAACGTAAGTTAATTAAGTAATGAGCACATGGCTTGCATAAGAATTTTGATCATGCTTGATTAGATAGGAGGAAGGGGATGTACTTCGTAGATAGCGAATAGCCAATGGTCAAAGGTCAGCGAGCTGACTCGTCGTGAGTAATCATGGTTACACCCAGTCGGGGAAACCAGAAGTACCGAAGAAGACGACGTTGGGATGAAAGATAGTTCCATTATGGGTAGCAGCAAGGCACGACGGAGGCGGCGAACTGTTTGKTCAAGCGGACAAGGGAGGACTCACGCAATCGCACATGATCAAATTATGCCTGCCTCGTTTCGCTTTCTGCATATGTTTTATAAATGTATCACCAAATGGTCTGCGAACTGGGAGACCGGAAGTTGTAGAACAAATATCAGTCAAGAATACGGCCACAACGCGGCGAACATCAGCCTTTTGGTGATTTTGGGGTCTACCATTGGTTATAACACAGCCTTATGTTACTGGTGAGCGGGCGCTATTTTCTTGCTCCTCGCCATGTGAGAGCAGCCTAGCAGTAGAAGGGAAGGCAGTACAGCAGGACCACTTCTCTCGTGACACTTGGTCTTTCGTATTTCTTTGTTTTGTTTAGATGATGAGTACTAGTTGAGTTAGTTAATATTCATGATTTTTTGGTTAAATTTTTTTTATTATTCAACATACATTTCTTCTCCAAGGAAGACTCATAAGGAACCTATAATGAAGTCAAGATCCCTCAATGTTATTTATTTCGTTTACGATAATTTAAATTTAAGACATTTTTTAAGTAGAATTAAATTCTCACCATTTGAATBAAGAATTATTCGTATTGCTAATATATGCACAAATCTTAATACAAGGCAAATTAATAACAATTTTTTCTCCCTTTTGAATCTATCTTCCATCTCCTTACTTTCCCTACCTTTTCTAATGAATACATTCAAACAATCAATTTTTCCAGACATATAAATATGAACAGAACTGAAATATTTTTTCTTCTATTTATAGAATGATGACTTATATATTGAAAATTAGCCTCTTCTTTAAAATGGCCACGGAAAAGACTAGACTAATGATATTGGAAAATCAACACTAAAATTGTTTAATTAATGAAGTAGCGTCCTACATTAAGACCTCTTTTATAGGGACGAATTGACCCGGCCCATAAACAGCCACATACATGCTCGCCTAAACTGTCCGGTAAAAGGACCAGAAACGGATAGGCCTTTTATTATGTGTCCTTATTGTATGTAATTCGTAAATGGGTAAAGGCCCACAAACCGGTAATAGTACACATTTAAGTTTAAGTTCCTGGGCTGACCCACTCAAGCCCAAACAAAAATAGAAGTCCAATACTAGATATACTGAAAATCTACCATACTCGACTGCTCTATCCATCGATATCGCCTGAYGCCTGCTCTCTCTTTCATCGTTCGGATCTTCTCAGCTCTGGTACAGTAAGTTCACTCTTGATTTTTCTGTTTTTCTTTTCTGATTATTCATTTTTCAAAATCTCACTTGATTTTTCTATATGCAGCTCATGATTTTTTCCCTCTCAAGACTGAAAAATGGAAGCGTCACAGTTTACTGCTCTGTCTTTGAGACCTCGGGGGATGAATCGCCCTAGTCTTCTCAATAAAGTGACTAGCTCTTTTCTCTTGTTTTACTTTGATTTCTGTGTTTATTTTCCTTCTTCTTGTTTTGGTTTTAGTTAATTTCTGGAATTGTTCGAATCCTTTAYTATATCAATTGTAAAGCCCTTTAGAAAAAGGGAAACAACCCAGAGAAGTAAGAGAATCTGTTTTAACTTGAAATTCTAAGTTTTTTTGTTCATGCTTGTTCATATGGAATTTGGAACTGGAGCTTAGGTGTGGGAAATTAAGCAATCCAAGAAAGCCTGATCCACCAGTTAGTAGTAAGGAATGTTTAAAATTTCTGAATTGAACCTTCATATGTCAGGTCTGCTTTATCGAACTCTAGGAATGAAATTCTAGCTATCGTTCTTTGATAAGATTTGAACATATGCATACTTTAACTAGTAGAGCCTGACACTGTAATCACATTGTTATCACTTCTAAGTTAAATTTAATGTATTGCAAAGCCGAGTCTTCAATGATTTACTGTAGTTTAATGTATGACATTTGTTAAAGTCCAATATTTCTGTGGTTTATTGTTCTAATGTCTGGCTATACTGGCATAGGGAAGCATATTTGATGTTCGAGAGTTTACTTCTCTGCCTTGTTCTTCCATTCATCATGTTGGGATCCTTCCAAAGTTTGCTTCACTTTCTCTTAAGCAAGCTAATGCAGCTATGGGTGGAAAGTTGCAAACAGGAAATAAACATTTTTCTCATTGCATTTACCGCAGCTCCCAAAATGGGATCCTTGGTAAGTTATGGTTTCTTTGGCTGGAGATCTTTTTAATGCTTCATGAAACGTTCTGCTTGTGGATCTTGAATTTGCAGTTACTGCAGCATATATAAATGGTCTGTTCCTCCATCCTCACCTTCCGTTTCCTGATTAACTTATATCTTGAGTCCAGTGATTGTAATTTGGGAAACTTTTGAAGAATTGAACACTTTCAGCTGTTTCCCTGAGTCTCTTGCTATGATCTTCTAATTTTCATCTCTTATTGTTGATAGATTATTTATTTTTTTGAATATGTACATTAATTGCTCCACCAGGTCAGGAATTTTATGTCTGAAGAAAAACATGGAAATGCTTCTATACAAGCATAGCTACAGCTGCTGAAATCAACTTCTTAGCTTCTTGTCATTTTTCAAGGACCCATGGGTTGCTTTTTACGTGCCTGTTTATCTGCCAAATGCCTTTTATTTTCTAGTCTCAGTTGGAGGTTAGAGGATGGTCTAATATGTTATTCATTCAGAGCAGGTCTTTTTCGACATGCTTCTYGGTTGAAATCTTGTCGAGTTAAAAGTGAGGACTCAGAAGGAACTTTGAGCGGAGAAAGCATCATACTAAATGAGCAGACCTTGGAGCRGCAATTAGAGGTTGCCATTGAGGAGGAGAACTATGCAAAAGCTGCAAAAATAAGAGATAGCCTTCGATTTCTGCAGGAGGATGGCAAGAATTCTGTATTAGCTGCAAATGCTCGATTTTACAATGCATTCAGAACTGGGAATCTGGCTGCCATGCAAGCTTTGTGGTCAAAGGGCGAAAGTGTCTGTGTTGTACACCCTGGAGTCAGTGGCATATCTGGCTATGATCTTGTGATGGGAAGCTGGGAGTTTGTTTGGGCTGACTATGAGTTCCCTCTAGAAATTGAACTAAAGGATGTTCAAGTCCATGTTAGTTGCAATATAGGCTATGTTACATGCATTGAAATGGTTAAGACAAAGGGTAGCAGCTGGGGAAGACAGTTTGCCACTAACGTTTTTGAGAAAATTGCTGGTCAGTGGCATATATGCGTTCATCATGCTTCGTATGTTGACTTATAATCTATACCTGGAGAATGCGGAGAAAATTATGTTGACTATATAAGCAAAGGAAATTAACTTTTTGTAGTACTATCTATGAGGGYGTGCTCTATCCGGAGTTTTGTTTCACCTGTATGCTTAAGTATGTTTTTCCAAAAACTCTTCGAAATGGGTGGGCAAACAAGCAGAGGCACATATCAACGTGCGGAAGTTTTAGTCAAAGAATTATGATTTTGATCACCAAAAAGATTACCATTACTACATAAGATTGCTGCCGTTATAGAAGTTACGTTCCTCACATGTCATGTTACTCCTTATGTATGTTCTTCTATGGTCCTCGTTATTTGTGTTGGGAATGATAATTAACCTTGGAATGCTTTTCCAACTCTCTTATGCCTACTCTTGGAAGGATAATTGCTGTGATCCCATGAGACAGTTATCTTCAAGGTGCAATATTTCTTGCTCCGAAGCCAGTAAAGGAAAGCCTTTGCCATGATTGACACAGAATCGATATAAAATTATGATAGCAAGAACGGGAGAACATCAGATGTTCTCCCATATGCAACTGAATTCCCAAGTAGCTGCTACTTTTGGCTGCTCCCTTTCCTCATTGCCCTCATTCTCAAGAAAATTGGCGATTCATGAACAATTGATTCATCTTCCTTCACTATTGAAGGTTGCCTAGAATAAGAAATCCAAATTCGCCAGCCCCTTCAAGAATAATAATTGATTTGGCACCTTAAAAGCTCAACTCATGGGGGGAGTTGGCTAAGTGAACAATTCAAGGCTAATTGCTTCTTCTCCAGAGCAGTAGACGCAGCCAGAGACCTAAAAGCTGCTGAGTTCTCCGACGAAACCTCAACTGCATCTCCTTCCTAATTGCTCACTATGACAGAACCTGTAATATTTTGCAGCAGAGCGTGGGGCTAAACTGCTTAGTCCCAACGGTAACCACTCACAGTCAAAATCAAGTTAAGACAATAATCGGTAGCTCAAAAACACCATTAGATAGCTTACGTTTCGAGAATAGTTGCTTCTAAATTCCCCATGCTTCGATTTCAAATGGAAAATATTTAAAAGCGGTCCGAGTTACCAGGACATCTAATATTCTTTACTTCTTATGTTAATGGCATTATTGCCAGAAATCACATTTAACTATATGTCGACAGAAACCTAATACAAAATCACAGAATTCACATGATTTTAGCAGTAATAGATTTTACAAGTCTTTGTCAGAGCACTGTAGTGTATGGATTCGGACTCCGAAGTTCTCTTTGGCACACAGTGGAGGTCCATTCCCTTCCGTAGCCTGCTTATATCCTCCCAACGGGTGAGGGGGGCGGTGATGGGACATATTTTGCAGGGAGCTGGACATGGACTTCGTCCTGATTCTTGATATTTTCACCTTGCTTCATGGGTTCAGAAGATAAACTTGCTTCCGGCAGGAAATCCATGTCCAAGATGTCAGGTAACTTCTTACTAGTTACGACAGCCACAGATATGGAGAATGCCTCTAATGAAGAAACAGATGCGTTAAATTTRACAGAGTACAATCCATCCTTCAAAGGCGTCAAACTGAAGTTTGGCTGGTTTCTTCCCTCTCTATCCTGTTACAGAAAAATTAGAACAATCAAAGTTTCAGCCACTCCAAGAATGGATGTAAAAAGACGATGGGAACTTTTATTGAAGCATGATAGTTACCTGGTTGAAAAGATCAATACGTTCAAGGGCAGTGGAACTCGTAGCTGATGTTGGAAAATTGCTTTCTTTGTTCTTGTCAGTTAGCACTCTCAGTTTGCAGCCAATATCCCATCCTCCACAATCGCATAATCCGCCAGATTTCCAACGATCAATCAACGACGAAGGTCTGACGCCGTTTGGTGAACTATGAACACCACCAGGAAGAATGGCTATTGTACTATTGAAGTTCTCTTTTTCTTCTCTATCACAGATATTGCCCAATGAACAATGGACCGAGCCTTCTTGTTTGCTTCCATTTACCTCCTTTGGCTCTCTACCGTTGAGTTTCGCAGCTGGTTCGTCCTTGACAATTGTGGCAGCAATTTCCTTGTTAAGGAAGACCTCAGGCGGGCCTTTGTCCCCCTTTCTGATATCAACAGTATATAGAACAGATTCTCTGAGCATGTTGGAGTAGCAATAGATAGATTTCATCTCAGCAATAATATTGTAACCAATACTACAACCTTTCTCTTTAGATCCATGAGTTATCCAGCCCCCCGTCCTCTTTTTAATAATCTCGCGGACTGAGTAGAATGTGTAAGTCAAGCTGCAATCCGGCTTTACAGATGTTGGTGGTTTTTTCACCGCAGCAGCTAGAATGTCAGAACTGTTGTCAACAACAAATTTGAAGTAAGGGAGTCCATTCTTAATGCTGAGCTGCAGAATGGCCTGAAAAGTTGATGCGCGATGCGTCTGATTCTGCACTGGCTTATTGGTATTGATGGGCTCTGAACTCAGAGAAATGGAGCTCTTATCAGAAGGCTGAACCATTCGAGCAGAATGAGCACCCTTAGGCTTCAGTATTGGGTCTAGTAACCTCCTAAAGGGACTGGATCGTCTTCTGTCACCAGCATGTTCCTTGTTTATGTAACAGTCATCAGTACCAGCCAGGACCTCAGAGCTTACTGGGCCGGACTTGGCAGCCTCATATGTTGAGCTCAATTGCGAAACTGTTGAACTCTCCTTAAAACTGAAACTTCTGCTTAACCTGCCTAAGCTAAAACTAAACCTTCGAATAGGGGATGCATGTCTGCCTTTTGGAGCCGGCTGCTCAGCAGTATCTAAATCCATCCTCTTAGAACTCTCAACTGAAACTGGACTATCATCCATGGAGTTTTCTCCTTCACGACATTTCACTTTGGATGGCCTGGCCGCGGTTGGTGGATCATTCTGATGGGGGCATGCGCAAACATCTGCCAAATGAAGCTCCTGGAAGGAAATGCAATCGGAAAATCTTTTCCGAGTATTCTGAGCCAAATCAACATCATAGGATGTCCTGGATTCTGCTGACTGCGAACTCTGAGCCAAACTCCTTTTGGGAGAAAGTTTGGGTACTAGGAGTACAATTGGCTTTGCTTCATCAGCAGAATATTTGGGGCAAGGATAGGTTTCACCGCATTTGGTTGTCTTGTTTTTCCTATACTGATCAGTAATTGGAACTGACAGCGAGGCCTGTTTGATCTGGCTCGAGGACAAGATTTCTTTTTGCATCGTGGCTGCAGGATTCTGATCTTCCTTGATCTTCATGCTCTTCGCATTGTCTATCGCAGAATAACTTTTAATAGGAGATTTCAACTTCTGAGACATGTCAACTTGCTGCCCAGAAACAGTCCTAAATGTAGTAGTTTGAGGATCTTGGATACGTTTACTCTTTCCTGGAAATTGTCGGGCACGATCAGGCGATCTATCTTCACGGGATGATCTGTGATGCAACTCAGCTGAGGATTGTTTTCTCCCAAGAGAAGATTTTGACAATGAAGGTAACACATTCGCCGTAGAGAAGGATTTACTATCCAATGATGCTTTTCTTTGACCTCTTACTGGCATATGTTCATTGTACTTCCATTTCTCTAGACGCTTCCAATCAAGGACTCCAAAATTCAAAGCCTTTTCTTGAACATTCTTCTGCTTTTCCACTTGCTGGAGATAGGCAGGCAGATTGGACATGTGCCTAACAAGCTCATCTTGCCTCTCCATTTCAGACCTAAGCTGCTGTTTTTGCAAACTCTCTGAGGGTTTCAGTTGGACCACATGCTCATCGTCTGTCTGCTGTCTTAACCTAATATTCTGATTGACATATGGCTGAGCAAATGGATGCACGACTTCACACTTTTTCTCAACCTTTGAATTTTGATGTGCTTGGCAGGACGGGACCTTCTCGTTTGCACCATTTGAAATTTGCTTTCGCCTAGAACTCCTTTGAGGTTCTAGATTATGTCCCATGTTCCTAACAGGTCCAGTGTACTCATCTCTTGATTTTAACTCAGCTGGCATGGCATCAAGTACCTCAAAAGTCTCTTCACATACTCTGTTGTATCAGCATCCTGCAATATTAAGTTTTCTTAATTCCTCATAGATCTTCAGCCAAGTGTCACMGAAAGCACTGTTCTTTTAATTAAAGGAGAAATGGCGCATTTGAATAAATGCATGACCATTTAGTAAAATAAAGATAATTCTATGCTGACGGATAGTGAAGTTGTACAAAACTTAACACCGAAGTAGCCAAGTAGCCCATAAGATATTTTAAATCACAGTAAACAGACTTGAATAAGAAATGAAACGGCCATTTCACATCTAACAAAACTTCCTCATAGTACATGAAGTCGAAAATTGTTGCACTTAGATAGTATGAGGTCACAATCACATATTGTTTCACTGGCATCAATGCCTAAGGTGAAATTATTTGGGGACAAATAAAAATTGTAATTAACTCGAACTTCCCGTGAAGAAGAAGCTATAACCCACCGATTGAAACAGCAAATTCTTTCTATGACCAAGAAGGAATAAAGCCCAGAGAAAAGCAAGTATTCAATGATTGATCAACAAACAATGTCTCCGCTAATACCTAGGATGCATATATCCAGTTAAAGATAAAATCACAAGATTCCAATGGGCTATTGAGCCAAAAGCATCAAAGAATGATTTTAACAAACAAATGTGTGTAATGGCACGAGCAAACGAGAACCGACGGACACCGTTGTTATACATCCTAAGAACAATCTGAGTCTTGAATTAAAGTCCAACGAACCAATACGCCCAGGAATCTCAACGCCAGCCATCCAAGAATGATACTGTCCTGGCATCAAGGTCCTAATCCAATGGTACCGTTGATATACATATGTATACACATAAACATGCTATATAGAGTACTTTAGTAGCATGAAGATTCACTTTATGCCGAAAAACGTCCAGATCCGTACCCACTAAAGCACTAAGTGTTGAACAATAACACAATCACTACCATTAATCGACACCGACAGACAAGAAAGAATTTCCATTTAAATTCGTATCAAGAAAATCAGGACTTGCGAACAAATAACTCCAAAAATTGAGCCGAAGGATTGATATACCCGTACAGATAACGGGCCACAAACAAGTATTCAAGAAATTAAGAAACATGACAGGCAATGTAATACTTAACAGCGATCAGCGAAGCCCATAATCTCTTCGGTGAAAACGGTAAAGGAAAATGAAATTCGAAGCTGAAAGGGAGACGTGTACTTACACTAAACGTAAAGCAAGGAATTGCAGAGAATCACAGAAACAAGAAACTTTCTTGGGATTGCCTCAGGTGCTATCTCAAGAGCCAGAGAAGAATAACATTACAAATGGAAAGAGAGAGAAAACCCCGCGAAATCTTGCACTGCAACAGCCGCTGCAGCAGAGGGGGAGACAGAGAGAGAGGGAAACAGTGAGTGTATCCGTGCTGTGYGGGGGAAGCGGAAGAGGGGAGGAGTGAGAGAAGAGGCGTTTCGTTCTGAATCGGACGGTTAAAAGTGAGGTGGCAATTGATGGGTGGTCACATCAAGGACGYAGGGCTTCGAAAAGTAGGGCCAAGAGGTGGACAATATTTCTTTGTCTCGAATCCCAAGAGGTTCTCCGGGGCCCAAAGGACGAGGGACCCACTTCCGTTCATCGCACGTGATTGGTTTATGAATTCTGTAGTCTTCCGCCTTGTGGCCAAGTGAGAGCATTGGATTATGGAATCTTAGCCTAAGGTCACACCGTCATGCGAATACTAGTAACCATTTTGTAGAAATTGTGGATTACTACACTGTTTTGCTCATTTGTCTGTTTCCACGTTCCCTATATCTCGGGTCACTGCCAGGTTGACCTTTTCCGACTCATTGTTCCAATTTCCAGATCACTCTGGTTGAATTTGCGAAAGCGATTTGCACCTTCATCGAGGTCATTATTTGAAGGTCACAGTAGATAACTTTATGATGCGATAATAAGTTAAGGGGAATGGAGAGGTCTCGTAATATCCCCCTGGCCCTTTATTAAGCTAGGAAAACATAAAAGGAAAAGAGGAGAAAAATCATCCTCTTTTTATAAATCATTGATGGTAAGTAAGAAGACTAAAAATCCCAAAACCCCACAAGTCATAAAGGTGAGGATGACCTAGAAAGGAAAAAAGACAACTCCGGCATGCCTCTGGGTTATGGAATATARTCAATGATCATTATCCTCCTTCTATCATCTTTTATGCATTTCTTTTGCCTTCTTCTTTATATATTCCAATCTTCTGCTTCATTTGTRTTCCTCAAAGTCCAAAGGTGTGGCTATGTGGGCGGTCTTTCTTTTTTAATGAAACGAAAATATTTTAAATAAACTCGATATTCTTTAACTCACATACATATCCAACCTACTATTAGAAAGGTTTAGCTAATTTCACTTTCTTTTTTTTTTCCCCTTCAAGGATAAGATAAGAATGGATTGTTATCTACTAAATCATAAGTCGTATTATGATTTAGCTTCACCTGATTCTTATTATTGAATTGAGTATAACTTATTGATTATCAATAAATTAAAAACTCACCCACTATAAATTTTTTCGTTATTTAGAGAGCTAATTAAGTCGGAAAAAGGCGTATTAAAAGAGAAGAGGTCTATAGCACTCTTATGTACAAATGCAAAAGTACAGACGTAATATGTTTTGCTTGACTATGAAGCATGCATGAGTAATCATCATGGAATCTAGTATAAACCAAAGTTCAGGTTTATTTAGGAAATGCAACGTTTTTCAATTAACGTGATCTACGAAAACGATTTAGCAGTGAGCCAAGTTCCAGAACTTGAACCCCCAATTAACCTGCACTTCGTATTATTTGCCAAAATTGATAAAGCGATGATGATCACAATTATTCACGTTATCCTTTCATAATATAAGTCATTTTAATAAATAAATCTCTTTCATAATATAAATTATTCTATAAGATAAAAAATAATATTTTAATTTTATTATTTACATGCCTTGTTTGATTTATTTTTATATTATTTAAAAATAAGAAAAAGAGAAGTGAGAATGTTAATTAATTGATTTCAAATTCAAAAGAAAAATTAAACAAGATAAAGAAATAATATGTTATGAAATTTAAGTAAAAGACATCCTTATATTCATGACATATCTTATAAAATGAAAATAATATATACTTAATATTGAGTCATATTTATTGTGGCTCAATTAATATATACATTGCATAAATATATACATATAGATATAATAATATGTATTTATTAATATTAAAAATATATTCGTAATGGTGTGTTCATTGAGCCATATAATTTAGCTCAATATTTAAAAAATAACGTTCCGCTATGTCTGAAAATCTTAATATACTAAATATACGAAAAAAWAACATTATTTTATGTTTAAAAATCTTAATATACTAAATATACGAAAAAATAACGTTACTTTATGTCTAATAATCTTAATATACTAAATATACGAACTTAGATAAACAAGTTCAAAGGTGTTCCCTCCATTTTGAATTAATTGTGAATTTCAATAAAATTATACATATAAGTTTTATAAACTTTTAAATAAAATAATATTAATAACCTTCTCTTAATTTTATTACAAATAATTTATATTCTAATAAATATTCATTCGACACATAAAAATAATATTTAAAAGTACACATATCAAGTAGGTAAAATAAAAAACATTTAACATATTTCCAATTTTTTAAAATAATACATAATTTAAAATTAAAGAAGCTGTCCAAAAGAACGCGAAACAATTATTTGTTAAAGTAAGGTCGAATTTATCCAACTTAATTGATGAAACGTGATAACTAATAAAAAAATGTAATTAAATAATGTATTTTGTTTTCGACCCATGATTCGTTTGCATGATACTATATCAAAAGACAAGAACCAGCCACTGATCTCAACCATGATTGTTTAGAATAATTCARTAGTTTAGCCTTTGGATATAGTTGTCTCGACCAATGACCAAATGCTCGCAGTGATGGTATGGTTTAATTAATAGTGTAAGCCATTTCTTTGGTGACTTGAAATGGGATACAAATAGGCTTATTGGGATTCCAGAGAAACTAGTTCTTGGCACGTGAGGATGAGGATGCATTATAGATGGGGCACCGCAAGAAGTCCTGGCCCATCATTCCATTGGTGGATTTCTGACTCATATGGAACTCCATTTTAGAGAGGATAACAGCAGGTGTCCCCATGATGATCTGTTGGTCCATATTAGCAGACCAGCAAGTGAAGAGTAGATTGGTAAGTGAGATATGGAGAATGGGGCTTGATATGTAAGACATTCGTCACAGATCAGCAGTGAAGAAGATGGTAAGAGATCTGACAGAGGATAGAAGAGTAGACCTCATCGAATCGGTGGAGAAGATCGAGAAATTAGCTGATCAAAGTATTATAACACACTGGAGTAGCTCGTAGAAGATATACGATCCATTTGTAGGAGTAAGCATCAATGGTAATTGATGGTATTTAGCCCAAAAAAAAAAAAAAAACCCGAAAACCCGAATTACCATTGATGAACATTCAACTATAATACTGACTACTGAGTCATCATTGTGTAAATGGAACTGCAAATAGATCAAGAGGTGAACAGGTTAGWGTAGAGTAGCACCATCGACTTTTTTCAGAAACTTGACCCTTATTTTTAAGAGCAAAGATGGAAACTTACATTGCAAGGATACAAACCAAATCACACAAGAAGAGAATTCATTCAATGAAAATAACAGGAAAAGTAGTGGATGATGATATGGATTAAACAGAGTGCAGGAGGCAATTTATGGATCAGCCGCTGATTTCGATTGTCTTGACCTCAGGTTTCTTGATCTCCTGCTTGGGAATAGTGACGGTGAGAACACCATTCTCCATGCTGGCCTTCACTTCATCAACTTTAGCATTTTCAGGCAGCCAGAATTTCCTAAGGAACTTGCCACGAGACCTCTCAACTCTATGCCACTTGTCACTCTTGTCTTCCTTTTCTGCAGCTCTCTCCCCGCTGATCACAAAAACTCTTCCATCCTCAATCTCCACCTTCACCTCCTCTTTCTTTAATCCGGGAAGATCAGCTTTGAAGACATGGGCCTCAGGGGYCTCCTTCCAGTCAACCCGTGCAGTAGTAAAACTGGACGTCGCATCACTGGCTGACCCCAAGGGCTGCCAGATATCACCGAGCAACTGAGGAATCAAAGACATTTTCAGAACTTAAAAAAACAATCACTTGAAAACAAGCGGGGTGGTCGAACAATCAGGACCTGGGATACAGTTTTTCCTCAACACCTGCGTTGATGGGAGACGATACTGAATCATATTTATAGTCAAGTGGAGATTGCCAGGTGGGACTAGGAAGTTTCAGGGGGCTTCTACTGCAATTCGAGCTATCAAGTAATTATGTTCTGGGAGTTCAACATGCAAAGATGATACGTGGCTGCTAGAAAAACTATGGCATTCTCTAGAGGATGCCATATCCTCCCCATTCCAATCATGTTAAAAGTAGAGAAACTTCCTGCCCTTTCCACCATTATTCAAGAAACGTCTCGACGTTTACAGGTACTTGGGCTCCTAGATTAGCATCCAAGAAGGCACGTGCTTTAGTGGGCTTCCATTCTTGATTCGTTGAGTTTGTCTCTTCAGAAGGCCTTGTTTCAGGCAAGGCTGGTAAGTTGGTGCCCAACTCAAGTTCGGTTTGCATCTGAATTTGATTCTGTATAAAATGCGAGTTTCCGGCCGAATTTAGGGCCTGCTCAGATATAAACTACTTTTTGATAACAATTTAAAAAGGAAAAAAACTAGTTCTTACAACAAAAAATAATTTAATGAGTCATTTCTTTGCTTGCTATTTATGTAGGTAATATTTAGAAGATATATTTGTACTATTACTATAGGTAGGTAGCTCTTTCCAACTTTCACTYGCAACACAGTTCTTCACTAGATAACACAGTAATCAATCTTCGGGTCAGTAAACTTTGCTTGCATATAAAGCACAAATCAAGCATGCAGAGCATATATCAGAGTTGAGATAATGCACATATCCATCTCAGGGGTGAGAGAGACGTCCGAATCAATAAGGAAGCAGATGGCATAGAATCCATTGGTTCTATGAAATCGCCCACTAATAAGTGGCTTTATTTCACCTCGTTTCATATCAATCTTTGTCATCTTTATTTGCTAGACCGCCCTAAAACCTGAGACCATTCACGAGTGAGCCGAGGCCACTAAGCAAAATTCCTTATTCTACATTTCCTTGTCGTTGTATGTGAAGATGCCCTCTTTCAATTTAAGCGCGATAAACATTTCAAAATCTTGTATAATAAGGATTCTCTTCGCTGTAATCCAGGAATCATCACCTTTTTCCTACCTATAAATACACAGACGATCTCAGTGGGTTTCGTGTGAACTACCAAGAAGTCTTTCTTAGTCTCTTGATTCACCAAACARCTGAGAAAAAGACCATGTCGATCATGCCCCTCCTTAATACCCGAAGAAGAAACTTGTATTATTATCCAAATACATGGGATCCCTTTAGCGAGTTCCAGTTCCCAGCTCATCCACATGCTCCGTCTCATCATCCTCATCATCATCATGCAAACGTATCCTTGTCTAATGCCAGAGTTGAATGGACGGAAGCTCCAGATGCTTATTTCATCAAGACTGAACTTCCAGGGATCAGGAAAGAGGATATAAAGGTGGAGTTAGAGGACGACAAACTGCTGAAGATAAGCGGCCAGAAAGATATGGAATTTGAAGATAAACATGATAACTGGCACCATGTTGAACGTAGCAGAGGCAAGTTCATGACCGCTTTTATGCTACCTGATGATGTCAGGGCTGATCAAGTTAGGTCATCAATGGAAAATGGGGTGCTCACTATCACAGTCCCAAAGAGACAGGCGAAGCATCATGTTAGACCAGTGGAAATTGTTGTCTGAAACCTTCCGAAGGATCTCGAAAGATCGATCGGGGATGAAGAGAAACAATGTCATAATAGATGTACAAAGTATCAGATAATACTACTATAGCTAAATAAAGGCTCTTTCTCTCTACTTTATTTTCTCCAAAGTTTTAGTTATCTGTTTGGTTACCATTTATATTCAAGGATGAAGGACTTCGTAAGAATCCGCATGGTAATCTTCYGGTATAAGACRAGGTACTGTTTACGSGATTGCKTGCAACCYAGTAATAGGCACATTCGCTATATCAAACTTTAAGAAACYGAATAGGAAGCGCTTCGATGYKCGTAACGGCGCTCGCTCCTCTTTCTCTCACCTCCTTTCTCTTCTTCTATAGAAAAATATATCAAAAGCATTTCTTACCTTTAATTKCTTGAGGTTATTCTAATCATCTCTCATATTTTTCTAAATAARAATTAARATTTTACAAACGCGATTCGATCTATATTGWGATCAACYAAATCTCGCTCTGATTGATTTRAGCAMAGTATATAGAGGTTRAGAGTAAARGGAGAGAGTCTATTATAAAATTAGCAACCATTTGAAATAAAAMATTAATRTTTTATTACAAGGAAAACAGATGAGAAAAGAAGAGTGGATTTCACTCGCTTAAGTAAGCGTACAAGAAAGCCAACGAGAATCTCCATTCCCGTCCCTTTTGTTTTTTTTTTTTTTTCCTCTCTCTCTCTCCACCTTACGATTTCAACCGTAATAAATCCTCCGCTCGGGGGCATGTCATTATCACAGCCACTGGACAGACATGGACTTCAATGTTCTGCCAATACACCACAACACCACCGCCTCTCCTCCGCCGCCACTGGGTGCTGCCACCCACATTCCCCGCAGGCCATCATCCTTACTCATGCACATGACTTTCTATTGGGGCAAAGATACCCAAGTACTATTTTCGGGTTGGCCTGGAAATAATTCGGGCATGTATGCATTAGCTCTCATCTTCGTCTTCTTCTTGGCTATTCTAGTCGAATTGTTTTCCAACATCAATATTGTCAAACAGAAACCCGATTCTAATMGGGTTGCCGCTGTGTTTTTCCAGATGGGGATCCATTCTATAAGGGCCGGGTTTGCTTATCTGGTGATGTTGTCTGTGGTGTCTTTCAATGGAGGAGTTTTCATTGCTGCAGTTGTGGGTCATGCAGTCGGATATTTGTTTTTCGGGAGTCCGATCTTTAAAAAGCGAGCCAACATATAATCTGTCTTATCTTATGTTTGTACAATCTGTATGGATTTGGTCGGGAACTTTCGGGCTGAGATTTGTGGGTTTTGACTAATGGGCTTTTGGGCTTGTTCTTTCTACAAAAGCAATAAAACATTTATCAATCAATTTTTACTTTTAAAAATGGATCAAAGCAAAAGTAGCCTCGAATCATAGTGCTGTCATAAGGCTTCTTTGCTTCGATATCATTTATTCTTGAAGGAGTATCATTCCTAAAATCAACATTACTTTGTAGAATTTTTTGATTTCTTCAAATATATGCTCAATCTTCACCTTGGAAGACAAGCTTAAATGATGTTAGTTCATTGATTACTGAAGCCAAAAGTCAGCTATATATGCATGGTGGGACCGAATTAGTGATCATATCGGTTCCGCAATATATCATCTTCAACCCATTGCCTGCTACAGTCTTGATTTGCAAATTCACTTAAATCTTTTATATGTTAGCATCAATTGGCTTTGCTGCTGAATCTCCATATTCAAGCTTCTGGATGTCATATATGAAGGTTGTTTCGCGAATGGCCTAATCACCGGAGCCTGTGCGACTATTATTTCTCTCTGTATCTAATTTTCTTGATTGCCTTCACAGCTGAGTTTTGTTCTTTTTATCCCACCAGACAACGAAGTTGTCTCAAGGGCTTACTAAACGATGCTGGATTGCACGGGCTTAGGGTGTTCATGACTTACTTGCTCATTGTATCTGTCATTACCACGGATTTCGTATACTTCTTGGTGGCCGTCGCACGCCATACCGTTGGGAATATCATGTTGAACATGTTATGGAAATCCCCATCTCTTCATGCCCTCAAATTGTCGAAGTTTGATCATGTCGATTACTCTTCTTGTCCTCTAATCTGATCCATATTAAAATCAAGTTGAATTGGATCATGTGTCTAAACGGGCTTTTTGGGTAGGCACTATATGATGTAATTTCGGCCAGAAATTCGACAATAAAGATGGGCAGCCAAAATGCGATCAAATACAGGGGAGACCGGCCTCCTTCTGCAATACCACATCTAGCGAGTTCTGTGAGCCTTTTGAGGCATTAGTGTTACTTGTTTTTGGTCCTTTCTTTTGTTTCTTCTTGTTAACTCAATTTCTTGCTTCGAGGTCATAGGACTTCGCTCAGTATTTGTCATGGCCTAGCCGAAACTCAAAGAAATCAAAAAGAAGGCTTAGCAAGACGTACAATATTTTTCTGCCATTCTAATGGTCATGGATCTTCTGAAGACGTGATGGTATTTCTCTGGCGTCATTTGTCTCTATTTGCTCGAATCGGCGTGCAAATTAAGGCATGTCTACTACTAGAAATGCCAAAAAGTAAGAAATAGAAAATGAAGCCCTGAAAAATACGAAAGCAGTGCTCTTCTTGCCGTGTCAGGTAGTTTTGTCTCCCAAACTCCATATTAGAGACGGTGAAGTCCCCAATACGTGATTGACTGTCATGAGTCATAACCGATCAAGACTGCGTCAGCCAGAAGGACAAAACAGCAAACATAACCCTCGTCGATGGAGAAATATAATGCGTTCTCTCTTTGTCCGTCCCTCTTATCCTCTTCATTTAACAATTATTCCTGCCTTCATTTAGTACTGTACTATGCAGCAGGGAAGGTTGCTCTGCTAGCTCTTTCCATCTACCGTGTTCTCTCCAAGACTCCAAGAGATGTCTATGCCGCCAATGCCTATGCCGTCTCCGCCTAGTAACATGTCGATGCCGACACCACCTGATTCCATGTACATGAAGGACATGGTTATGCACATGAACTTCTTCCTGGGCAAAGATGTGATTGTTCTATTTCAGGGATGGCCTGGTGACCGCCTTGGCATGTACGTCTTAGCCTTAATCTTTGTGTTCTTTCTAGCTCTTGCGGTTGAAGTACTGTCAATTTCACAACCATTGAAGCCAGGGACAAGCCCTCTGGTTAGTGGTTTGACTCATGCGGGTGCTTACGCTCTTCGTATGGCTCTTGCTTACATGGTCATGCTCTCCGTTATGTCCTACAACCTTGGAATCTTCGTAGTAGCTGTRGTTGGTCATGCTGTTGGTCGCTTTCTGGTCAAGTACCGCTCATTTGCGGTCGCTTCTCGTGGCCTTCCCAAAGTTTGATACGTTCAAGCTGCTGTTCATTTTCTCTACCTCTTTGTTCATCTGTTTCCCCCT
The DNA here is from genome assembly GCA_001752375.1 of Rhazya stricta. NCBI lineage: Eukaryota > Viridiplantae > Streptophyta > Magnoliopsida > Gentianales > Apocynaceae > Rhazya > Rhazya stricta. The sequence continues at coordinate 3,584,752 of MEJB01000007.1, read as the reverse complement.
CCATTTCAATATAATGCACTTAAAAACTAGCTCATAATATATCCCTCTTTTCTTGCAAATTTTTGCTCTTGCACACACCTGGATCCGGTACAAATAAGCTCCAACGAGCATTAAATAGTAACGTAGTACTCCAAATTCCAATACAATGTTTCTCTTAAACTAATTGTGCATTTTTGGTCTGTGTATGATAATTTGCCCCATCCCGGTTTCCATTTCTCAAGGGTAAATATTGATATAGACTTGTGGAACCCCTAAAGCATTCTAGCAAAGATTGATGTAAATGCTTCTAAAATGTACTGAAGCAACTTTTCCTGCTTTTTTTCGATCATGTACTTCCAAAGTTAAATGATATGGACATATGAAACTGAACTCGTTTCCTGAGGATATCCCCTTTCTAATGTTTACTTATTGTGTTCGTTTCCATTTAATGAACAAGTTAAGAAACTAGAAACAATAAGTGGGAAGTGCCTCTCAGACTGAATGATCTAAATCAATACATTTTGATAATTTAAACACCTTAAGCAACATAGTTTCAGATAAATGATGGATCCTGAGAAATGCAACTACTTTCCTAGAATCGCAGCCTTACAGCTCAGAGTATGGTGCATCTATTGAGCCCAAGAGTTGCAAAGAATCTTCTGGCTTTAGGTAGCAGCCGTGGCATAAAACCAACAGGAACTGGAGCAGTGTCCTGACGAATTTTTTTCTCATGTCCAACTAAATCATCTAGATCATCACTCTCATTGTATGGACCAGCAATTTCATCACCATCATTGACTGTAGCTTCTGCAATCTCACCAGGCTTCTTGTCAAAGAGTCCCTTAAATTGTTGACGGGCCCTCCTATGGACTTCCTAATTATATCCAAGTAAGGCAATTAGAATTTTGAAAAAGTATAACGTTGCTGACAATTGTATGCAACTGACCTGCTCCTCCTTTTTTAGTTTAACAAGAGCCGCTTTTGCAGTAGCCTCGGAGGACTTGTCGATGCTCCTCATCTGAAAATGCAAGATAAAAACAGTTAAAAGCATCCCAGTGCAATTGAGTAATCTACCATTTCATAAGTGAGGTTACCTTATTAAAATCAGCTCTTGCTTCCTCAAAATCTCCAGCTGCCATGAAGGCCATTCCACGCCGATAATAAGCTTTGATGTGAACAGGATTCGCATCCAATACCTGCATTACTCATCAGATTAAAAGCCTGATCCAGAGAAATGCAAGTTAAAGGAAGTGAAAAGATTTGCATTGTCTCCAAGCTTTAGAAAAGATTATGAATATATTAATTGATTGAGCATCTTGTCAATTTGACTAGGAACAAACTGATCATAATCTTGTTTTAGTGCTACTCTCACTTTTTATTCAGAGGACACTTAATGAAGCTTTTTTCCTTCATTTTCCTTATTCACTTTCTCATCCTAAAATAGAGGAGGATACATGTTGGACGTTTTCATCTTAAATTGTCAAACTTTTATCATCCTATATCAGGCTACGCTCCTCTATTAGTGTCCACCAGATYTCAGAAGTTTGCTTATCATTCCTTCCAAAAGCAACTCTTTTATGTTATCTTGTCTGCTAGATTGTTTCCTATAATCTACATGGAAATTTTATTAAATATCATATTTGATTGTTTGCTTACTTTCTCTTACATTGTTTGTAAGCATGTAGCTTGTGGTTTTTCTCACAGAAAATTGGGATGAAATAACCCTTATCTTTCTTGGTTCAATAACCAGTCAACATCAAAAACAGGTATATGGTGCATTTTCCACTTAATTAAAAAGGGGAATTGAGCATGAATTGCATACAAAAGATATTGACTGCACAGTTGMTACATGGTAAAGTACAGGAAAGAGAGCTACTTTAGAATGAAAACCATTACCTTATTGCACGCCTCTATCGACTTCCTGTGGTCTCCCATTTTCAAGAAGCATGCAGCCACATTTAGGTGCAGCAAATTCTCCAGCCATAGAAAAAGCATGTGTTGCAGTAAGTAATAAAAATTCCAAGACATACAAAAGAATAACAAGATGTAGAAATGTCTCTTTCCAAACGACCTAAATGACAGATCTACCAAGAAAAGAAAAAACAAAAACAAAACTTGATGACAGATCTACAAAAGGACCAAAAAGAAAATCTGATGCATGTGAATACACTTACTCTTGTACTTGAAAACTCTTTCCCCTCCTCATCATCTTGAGGGTTAACATGGTTAAATTCTCGAAGCACCTGTAAAGTGAAAATACCAGATGACAGGTATCATCACCAGTTAACTGTGAGACGAATATAAACAGTGGGATGCATCTAACTCCATCATTATTTATGTGCATTAAGGCTTAACCAAAAATCTTCCACTCTTTTTCCTTCCGGAATACCAGGGGATAAGGGGGTGCTGCACTGGAGGAATTAAGTCCAGAAGCATTCAAAAGAAAGAATCTTTAGATGAAAACTTAAAACCATCTAATTTTCTTCTTTGAAATAACAACCCTTTGAATGTTTCTAGCCTCTTGTTGAATTAAAGATGTTTACTAATCAAGGAAAAAATGCCTTAAGAAGTAATGCAAGCCACAGAAATAATAATTTTACTCAGATTGTAAGTGTTTAATCATCACATCCAGTATTTTATTGCAGAAACTTCACTTTGATTTTAATGAAGTAAGAAAAGCAAATTCAGAGAGGAAACCAACCGAATGACATAAATATATAAGAAAAGAGCCAAGATGTTAGAATATTCAATCTTTCAACTCAACAACTAACATTCTTCTTTCTAAGATATTAATAGTTAATGCTCCTGCAGATATTAACAAAGAAGAGAAATTGTTGACAATGAGAAGTAGATAGTACATGCCTTCTCATACTTTGCCTTGGCAAGTTCAAATTTTCCTTCTTTGAAAAGCCTGTTACCCTGAAAAAGGAGATTGGAGAAGAAATGAGCTTGCTTAGCAATTACCTGTTTCCAGATACACTTTTTCTGATGTATGACAAACCTCAAATCGATCAAATCATATGCATATGTGTACCGTTGCTGGAATGTACATATTTCTCAGGCAACTTTATACTATTGCATATATAAAACCAGTTTTGAACATTGGACTTGCCTTCTGATAAGGTTGTTCACTAAACAAAAAATCATATATAAAATTTCGAACAGGAAATGCTGATGATGCTTCATAGAAAACCTTATGGTAACAAATATAAGTCTGTCTATAATCTGGCATCTTTTTTTTTCACCACCCATGGCTACGGCGAGTCATGAAAAAACACATTTAGTTAAAGCTTAATAAACATATGAAAAAAGGCCGCAAAATAAGTTGCCTCACAATTTGTCCAATTAACTGTAAAATATACCGTGCCTTTTATCTTCTCAACATCAGCCATAATTTCTCTGAAGTTAAAACCAGTCCAGTCCTGCAGCACAAATCCCATAGAGCACAATGAATACTATCTTATGAAACAAGAGGAGGCAGAACGGATAATATGAATTACTGGATTGAAGAACTTCTTACAAATATGTGAAGTTGATACACAATACACAATATAGTTAATTACCTTTGGCATCTCAAAATCAAGAAGCTCGATTTCCCATTGAACATAAGCACCTCCTGGGACATTATCTGGTCTAATCATATGTAAAGATAAAAGATATGGTTATGACAAATTTATTGCTATAGGAACAGTATAACGAGTAAAACTTACTACGCCACACGTTTTCCATGCTACCATGAGATCTGGGAATGGCTAGACCATTGCAGCCTTTCTTATATAGATAGGCAACTCTAATGTATTTCATCCCAGGCCCCCCAGGTATAGTGAAATAATTTAGCAGTTACAATAAGGCTTTTTCTCTTCAGTTAATGGAAATCTATATGCTTAGATATAATGATAATGATAAGGCACTTTTCCTACCCCGTAACATATCAATGAAAGATAATTTTCTAATAACCTTTCAAACTTGTCATAAGCATAATCAGGAGGGCAAGTGACAAGAGCTATCTCCCCGGGCAACATCAAACGAACACACATTTCAAACCCTTCAGGCACCTAGAAAAACCAATAAGTTGAGGGAATTTACAAATCAGACTTTAGCAAGGCATTAAAAGGCAGCTAATATTTCATCCAAGTAGCTGGATTAGAAAATGGTAAACGGAAAAATTATTCAGCACATTTGGAGATAAAAAATAAAGAAAAGAAAAGACAAACAAAAAAAGATAACTTTAAATATCCGCTCATTGGAGTAAATTGACTCACAAGCCCTTCTCCTGATCTGAACTCTAGAGGTTGACCATCATTATCGACTTTCGTATCATAGAAGACTCTCTTTTCATCATTAAGAAGCATGCCCTTGTAGTGAACACGAAGCAGGCTGTCCTGAAGAGGGCAATCCATTGGAAATTCCCCTAATTATCCACAGAAGCAAGAAGTATTATCACTGTCATTTAGCTAGAACTAGATGCCGATAATGATCAATTTCTTTAAAAGATCAAGAGATGGTTCAGATATTCTCTAAATTCCGATGCATTGCATAGTCTATGTAGATTAACACACAATGGGAGAGAGTTGATTAACGAGGCAACAAGGAAAGAGGTAAGTTATATAAAGGTGGACCTAAAAGGTAATACGCAACTTCATAAATCATATGCAGCTAGGCACTAAGTGCCTGCACGGCAGAATTTTAGATGTCTTTGAAGCACAAGAAACTCTGTTACTTGTTGAATTACAATGTGATGTCTGACAGAGTGTCGAAGCAAGAATCCATATACACATATTGTTGAAGGTGCCAAAACCCCCAAAAGAAAAAAAATAAATAAATAAATAACTTTGAATGGGGAAGAGAGAAAAACAACCTCTGCCATCTTGAATCCTGCGCTTTATTAGGCGTCCATCTCCAAGAACATCACGAACCTATCAATGCAAAACCTAGTAGTTAGAACATCTCTTGCAAACAACTCTCAACTAGATTGGACTTTAAGATCTGAGAAGCTAGTGTCACCATGAATGCAAGGCAAGCCGTTTAAAATTCACGGAATAATTCAATGCATGAAAAATTTTAAATTCATCTGGGAAAGAGTTTCCCAATTTGATTGCATGATATCTATAGAAACAAAGACACTTAGGTACTACCACATGCCCAATCACGGAACAACTGTTATACAAAACAGAGGGACAGGATAACATAACATCCAGCATCTCAAAGACCTCAATATGAACACACATTTCAAGCCTAGGTGTGCATTATATCGCTTAATACAAAATTATTAGAATTGTCTCAGTATCAGCTACAATGAAGGGCTGCTTTTCGCTTCTCTCAGGTTTTACAGATGCATATATTTATGTACTAAACTTGCAAGAAATTGAAAGAGAGTCTATGAGATTGACTAAGGAAGTATCTAGTTGAAAGAATATGATGCCTATACGGTGGAGAAGACCAAAAGGCAACTGGCATCCAAGTAACGGGAACAAGAAACACTCTTACARGATATTCCTCAAATCAGTAGCAATATTATCATGAACAAACATGTTTCCGGTAACCTAAGAAAATCAACTATTTTTCAAATTGAAAAGACAGATGATCTCTAGAAAAAGGGAGGAAATCCATGTTTTTGAAAAAATTACAGATTCCTTACAAAAGTCAACCATTAAAATATCCTCCATGAGAAACATCAATTCAAAGATTTTATGATATATTACTGAACTACAATTGTTCTGCAAAAAAGTATACCTGAATAAAGTGGATGAGCTCCACCTCAAAATGAACTTCCTCAATTCCTTCTACAGCAGGTAGTAGAGGAGATTCAGTAATATATTGGCTAGTAACATAGATCACTGCCTTCTCTCCACGTGACATGGTTCCTATTCCTATTTCAAGACCTTTGGGTACCTAATATAAAGATTTAGCAATAAACTTAGAATAAATTTGTAAATGTCACAATGCAATAGAAAAGCACAGCAATAGAAACATGGCACCAATACAGGATATATTTTCTCTTATTCTCAAGGATWCAGTGGGAGTACCAGCTCCAAGGGGAAACGGAACAGCCAGGGTAATAGACCCAAATTTCACTATCAGAAAAACTTGGCAGAATGCACATTCTCCGAAAAGATACATCAAATAAGTGAACGGATTAGAGGGAGGGAAAAAGAGAGAGARAGAGAGAGTCAAGATTACAAGCATGAATCTCAATAAAAGATAGAAAACAAAAACGAAGGGACAAGAACATGATACCAACCTCTGATTTTCCAAGAGTAAAGAAAAGGGGTTCCTTAGCACGTTCCAGCATAACTTTGCCTTCCCCTGACTTTGCCGTAACCCTGGAAACCACAAAAAAATTGATATAAGTATCTAATGTGTCTCATATATCCTTTTCACGTAAAGCTTTCATTTCCCAAATATAGATATCTAACGAGTTCTCTTGGACTTTTAGCTATCATAGGCTCAAACTAGAAGGATAGAGCAAAGAAAGAATTAGTTTCTACCAAGCTTTAACTTCATAAGGTTCCCTGGGTGATTCCCAACCCTGTCCTTCTTCTATCACCTGTTAAGAAAAATGAAGATAATAATGAGTACATCCTGCCTAAGAAGGTTTCAGTAATCATAATTGGGAAAAATCATTCAAAGCTTGTTTGTTAGTATCATTTTGCAGAATATTATGTTCCTTTCCCCAACGAAATTCAGTATGTGCCCCTGATAGTCTGCTTACACACATTAATAAGGGTAGAGAGGCAGCAAAACAAAAACATTTTTAACAACCAACTTCTGTCCCGAGGTAGCATTTCTTTATCTTCATTTATTCAATTTTCTTTTCAGAAAGGCATTAGGTCTATGGGCTTGTTCTTGGTCCCATGAAATGAGCTGATTGCTGCATTTTCAGCTAATTTGTGTTCCTCTTGTTTGCACTTTTGATTTTAGCTCTAGAAAACCTGAAATTTTTTTATTTTGGAAACCATCGTAGTGGTGCTTTTCGAAACTGCTTTTGTTCGGCAATGATGTTAAAAATGATAACATTAGACTAATTTCTAAAATAGTTATTATTTCTTTAAATCACTTTTTCTAAGAAGCTTACAAGAGCACAAGCAAATAGGAAGATGCCATGCATATAGCAATTTCCATTTCTCAACATCTGCTCAAACTCAGTGAAGTTGACCTAGCAACATAATATTATAACTCATAAAGGAGATGTTACACAGCATGTTTCCCTTCTACACTCAGAATAAAGGCTAAAAAGAATAAATGCAATCATACAGCTGCTTGCTCACTTTACCTTCTTCAATACACCTAAATCTTCGCTAACAACCTGAATACATAAAAATTTCAGATCAAATATCAGCCGAAGTTGGGTTAAAAAAAAAAAAAAAAGAAACTTACAAGGCAGAGTAATCCCAAAAAGAAAAAAATTATATAATATTAAAATACAGGAAGATTGCTGTGAGAAAAGTCACTTGCAAAGTCACTACCTAAAAAATAGTGGCAAAATAATTTATCAAAAAAGTTGACATGTTTCTGCAAATTAGAAAGCACATAGCTCTATTAAGTTTCCCCTTGATATGAACATAACAACTTTTGATATGTTTGACGAAGGAAAATGAAACTAGAACCGCAAGAAAGAATGAACCTAATAGTTTAATCACCCGTTGAAAGGAAAATCAACCAAAATTGAAATGTTAATAAGAGAAAGCACAAAGCTTTGCAGTTACAAATAAGAGCATGATTGACAAATGCTCATGTATCTTGTACCAAGCTTCTTAAACCAATTAGCTATAGCCAGGATGGTGTTAAAGCTATTAGCATATAATGTGTCTACAAGTATCTTCATCAATGGATATATACCAATTAGCTACCCCTCATACATTGAAGAGTTACAGATATTTTTCTGAATCTCAAACATGCCCCGGTGTATCCAGATAGTGTTTGCTAGTATTAAAGAAAATTAACTAGAGCATTATTGCTAATCAAACATCTTGCCTTGACTTTAGAGAAATCTATCAGCTCTATCTCAAAATGAAGCTCATCATCCTTGGGAAACCCATCAGCAACTGAAACAGGACAATCCTCCTCTCCATAGTGTATTTCAGATTTCATCTTGAACTGAAAGCCAGATATCAGGAAATTGTTAACCAATGAGATTTTTAGCAAGCAATATGATTAAAGCAGTCAGGCAGAATAAAAATTGTCCAAAAGTTAGTTATTTCATAGAGCATGTGGAATAACTTAAAGCAACATAACTATTCCTATGCGCGTATATTAATGCCATAATCAAATAAGGCTAGTAACATCTAATGAAGTGAAACCAAAATAATTGGGCAGCTTAGGAAAAGGGGAAAAACAAGACTATAAGAAGACAAGGGGAAMGTTGGAAGCATGATTAGATTCTTAAGCAAGTTACATTATCAAATATCACAATTGATGATGAAACAGTTTGCTACGGAAATATGTTTGCTCTTTGCAACTTAGCCCCCATAGGAACATCCACGTATTCTCCCATTGAAAGTGCAAGTGGAAGATACCAAATCTATTGATCTTTTCCCCTTGCTGGTTCCTTTTCTGCTGTCATAAGCTCTTCTTTTCATATATCAGTGTATCCATGTCATAATGATTTACCCTATTACTAATTGTCAATATCAGTTCAAGGTAAATCTTCTTTGGGAAATGGTTAAATGCAGTCATGCCGAAGAATAGAATTCAGTTTTCCTCAAGCAGTAAGCAGTAGTATTGATTCACAAGTATATGAAGAAGGGTTGAACTAGTAACCATTGCGATTTCACCCTTCGGCATTGTCGGGATTCCTTCCAGCAGTCCTAATATCATTTTGCTTTTGCCCAAGACATGCCTTACTGGCGTACCCTTGCCTGTGCATATGAGAGTGTGTCAGAGGTTTTCAAATTCAATGAGCACAACAAATAGTTTCTTGTCATAAAAGTAACATTACTATGTATAACTTGCAGGAAAATGTAACCAGTAGATTCTGAATAACTGCCATAAATCTTCAAAATAACAGTTAGAAGTTGCATTCCAGTTTCTGAAACTGGTGCAAAAGTCAAACAAGCATAATAAGCAGCCCTACAGTAACTCAGAACCCACAAAGTAACCCCGGTCAGCCTATTTGAAAACCCATCCTATTTCCTTTTAATATCATACAGTGCTGTTGCCTAATTTTCGTTTTGAAAACAATCTCGCACAAATGAAGTAGCAGAACTGACCTCCAAATTCTCTTCTAGTGGACTGGACAACAACTCCATCCAATGTGCGAATGGTGCAATGGTAAACTACCTGCATGACTTAGTGCAGATGTTACTGACTCTTCATCCCTCTATAGACTAAGGGCAACTTACATTGCATCCTTGATTCATTAGAACTCAAACAAGCCATTGCAGTGAGAAAAACAAAAAACGACAAATATACCTGATCGCCATCGGTAGGTGTCAATTCGCCACCTCCAGGCCTAATCACAGCTTTCATCAAAGTTCCTGGAACAATCTTCAATTTCCTATGTACATGAAATCGCCAATCAACATATGCAGCACTACTGATAACTTCATCGAATAACCAAACAAGTATATACATATGAAATGAAAAATGAAAAGAAAAAGCAGAGTGACCTTTTATCTTGATCAGAAGGAGTTTTCTTCTTCGGAGGTTTAAATTCCTGCTGATCATCTTCAACTACTGCCATAGCAACTCTTTCTGGAAATTCCAATCCGTATTACAAAATTATGACAATAATTTATATAAGCTAGAGCGAATCAGCAGAAAGCGAAAACCCTAGGAGATGAAAATTCAGTAATGACTCGGAGTACAGGCACATAAATATAAAGAGGGATTAAGATTTTGATACTTTATCTTAGTATCACGATTTATGTTATTATCATTATAGTTTTASGTATCCTCACAGTCACAGTCTCGTCGCAGAAGAAAGAAAAATAGTGATTTGAGCAGACGAAAGAGGGTTGGGAGTAGGAGAGTGGCTCGAAGCCGTTGATTTTCTAGTTGACCAACCAGATGAGTGGGCCTTGTTTTTGTTCCTTCTGGAGACTGTGACGTTCCGTAATTTTCTCTTTTATTTCCCGCTAATTATAGGTGATGAATTCTTGGTTTGTATCCACAATTTTATCCCTACAGGTGTTAAAAAAATATATAGTTGTCATCTAATAAAAAATTTGTAACGTTGGGCCGAATSAGAAGTGGAAGTGATTACAGGCCCAATTTGAAAGTAAGGAAAGGACAGCGATCCAATCAATGAGGGGGAGGTTAGGCTTCCAAGGCCCACTTCGTGGCCTTAGTGCGGCTCTCCGTTATCATTATCAGTAGAACGCAGATGAAGTCTTTCTGTTTTCATAAACTTTTCCTCCCACAACCTTAAAAGGCAGGTTGGTTAGTTGGTGAGCAACCTTTGAATTTGAAGCCCCAAAGTAATCTTTACAAACGTAAGTCACAATGTAAGCAGGATCACAAGGTATTCATCAAACGCTCGGAAAGCTACATCGCATGTGCCCTGACGCTGGCAAATGGCAACCACATATAATTGAAATGACTGTCATTTTGTTTTTTTCCCCTCTTGTAGATATTCGTTTGTCGAAGCCACAGGCGAGGGCAAGCTTGAGCCCATGTCTTTGTACATTTTGATATTTTGTTGGGGATGGACAAAATCGAAGACGCACGCTAAGCACCGTTCGACACAAGCGAATGAGACCTTGAACAAAAGCAATCTTCTAAAATAAGCATGACCCAACAAGTMTGAGAATATCATTCCAATGCAGCTTCGAGTCAAACACAGAACATACACTTTGTCCTAGATCATGGAACCCACGCTCCCTGGTCGTACAGCCCAAAAATGGATTAATARTAGTGTTTCTGGTCTGGAACGCGTGATAGTCGCAATTCCATGAGAGGTAAAGACGCGTAACACGCTGAGGTTGAGTCACCAACRAAGGCTTGTTCCAAAAACTGACAGCTAGCACAAATCAAAATCCTTCCCCTCGAAGCAAATGCATATGCACTAGTAATGAATCTCCATCCCAGTATGAGGCAGGAGAATTGAGTCGGAGATCCAATCGAACTGGACATAAGGCGAAGTCCTGATCACATGGTGCTGCCAAAAAGACTACTAGGTCGAAAACAAACAACACAGCTTGTTGCTTATTAGTGGACGACCGCTGGAATCAAAATGTAAAGGCACTAACAACGCATGTGAAGGAATGCGGAAAGGTACTCTGTACATTCTGGTTATGAAGACCACAAAGACTTCAAATTGTTAGTAGAGACAATGCGAAAGAGAAAAACAAAGGAGAGCAATGCTATTACGATTATTCATTAATAATTATGCGGCTAGGTGGATGAGCCGATACAGATCTCTACAAGACAAGCACAACGGGCCCCCTATCATCTTCACCTATGGAGATAATTGAAAAAAACAAGAGGGTTGTAATTCCAACCAAAACATGACCCAACCCTGTTCATCTCTGTATACGAGATCGAAAATTGCAAACACTACTACATGTAATAATACTTTATTAATGATCATCATTGCATCAGAACAAGCAAAATATAACTGCCATCCACCGCTTTCTCGTACCTCGAGCCGACCCAACATGAACAAAAAGCTGCTACGGCATTCTTCCTTCCAAACCATCTTTCTCAACTGGACTCGCATTTATTTTTTACGCCTTCCTAAGACTAAGCCAAAAGAACCATTTCATCAATAATGAACTGTAAAACCCTATTAATTCATCATCATCACCATCTTCTTTAAGACTGCTTTTAGTATCATCTCACTACTACCTAAAATACTCCTAGATCACTAACCCCAATCTACCAAAACAAACTTCTGTTCTTCTAAAGACCTTCTTCAACTTCCTTTAACTACTCCTAAAACCTTCAAAATCAGATGATCCTTCAGTAAGTCCACTCCTGAGGAAGCCGGACCTCTGGGCTCAAAACTGGTGGTTGAGATCTAACACCGCGTCTCTGTTGAACTTGAGGGATTACCACACCATTTCTCTGTTTCACAGCAGAGATATCTGCAGTTAACGCAAAAGCTAGGTCAGCACAAACAAACATACGTGAATGAATCAAAACAAAAACAATGGCATAATAAAAAAATTCTGCCCCAGTACCATAATCTGGAGTCACACTTCCGTTATATCGGTTATGAACCTGAGTGTCCACCGCTCCCAAGTTCAAATTCAGGGCCTGGACCACCCTGTCTGGCAACAAGAACCGTCGAACCACCCTGCATACGAAAGAAAATCTGATCAGGCAACACATGGACGGGACTCAGATAAAACTTCCAAAACATATTTAAATAAGCAACAGAGAACATAGCCGAAACAAACAAATTAGAACACAGATCCTGAGTCAAAAAGGTCAGTTTCTAGAACATAATACAGGACCCACCAGAAGCCACGCAAAATACATAGCATGGTGAACAGCGGTAAAACAAAAAACCGGCAAGAATTTATTATCAAGTAAACGACGCACTGATCACAACCCATTATTAACTCAAATTTTACTAAATTGGAAACTTCAAGCAACATTAAACATTCATCACATATACGCATCCACTAAGGTGCTCCAAATATTTCCAAGCGATTTTACATGAGAGAGAGAACGTCACCTGACTTTCTTACGATTTTCCGGCAGGGGCCCCCAAATCTTCTAAGGCAAAAAAACCGCCGTTCCAGCGCATTCCCTCTTTGGAGCCAGGATTTCCCGAAGAAAGCACAGCCCTCATCGCGCCATGCCGCGTGCCGGGCTGGCTGTGGCTGAGGCTTGTAAAGCGGGTGCCCGCTTGTGACTGTTCCAAAGTAGGCCAAAGCTGTTATTCACCAAATCTCGTCTTTCCAATCCTCCCCCGCCTACTCTGCCAGCATTTTGCCTGATTGTTGCTTCAATTGATACTTCCCCTGTTCCCAAGCATAAGTGGGCCGTGCCGTGCTGTTTCATCAGCTGTTGCTGCTTCAACTGCTCAAACTACAACAAAGTAACGAAAATAAGAATTTAAGAAAAAAATATTTAAGTGCCCAAAAAGAAAGGTTAACTTATATACCACGGTTAGCTTACCTGTACGGCTTTCAAATGCTGATAAGAAAGTTGGGGCTGGCTTGGATGAAAACCAAGACCTGGGCTAGGGGTTCTCGGGGGTACAGTRATGGGACTGGGCTTTCTAGGAGGACCAAACGATCCGTTGTTCTTTGAGATAAACCCAGTTCCARCTTCACTCATTGTCATTTGGGCGACCTCCCCTGCAGCTGCATAAAGCAGATCCCAAGCTCCCTCGAACCTGCTMACCTCCGGTGGTGAAGAAACCCYGGAAGGGTAGTTTGGGCTGCCACGKCTCGAGCCCTGGTTGCAGTCACAGCCACCCAAAGCGCTGCAAAGCGTTGATTGTGGGGAACGAGATAAACTCCATCCCTGGGATGACAAACCATGAGAGGAAGTCTTCGTCACTTAAGTCTTAAGAGAGAGAAGAAAACAGTTAAAATAAGCAAGAAAGGGAAGGTTAGGCGGTACCTTTCGGTTTTCATAGGCTAAACCAGTATCTTGGAGAGTAGAGTGAGAGAATTTGCGAGTTAACTCGGAGATATAGTCCTCTTCGTCACTCTCAGTCTCCGTCGAACCATCAACGGGYGAACTCAGATCCGAGTTCGCCCCAAAGCCGGAAAACCCATAGGAAAAGTCACGCTGATAATCTCTGCCGAAACTCAGAYCGTCTTTGCCATCAGTTTTGTGGTTCTTGAACTCTGTAAAGAGGTCGTCGTCGTCGGTCAAGAACTGCGGGGGTAACCAGAACTCACAATCGTCCRAATCCTTGGCCATACTTAACTCACTTTCAGCTACAGATGATTTCGCTTACTCCTTAAATAGAGTGAAGATTTTGTTTGAGGTGGTGGTTCTTGGAGAGACAGATACACACACAAGTGGAGTTTGAAGAAGACGATTATGAGATGAGATGGGGGGGGTCTTGTGGCTTTTTAAGGTTTAAGAATAACCACGACTGAGCTTCTYCTAGGAGTCTCAACTCCCAAGGGCCCAACCAGAAAATCTGGAATAGGAAGAAGCTCAAAGAATCTCTCAAGACTGAGACTGCTGCGGAAAGTGAATGGGGGAGAGAGAGCAAGGGATGCTAATGCCTGTTTATAAAGCAAATCCTTTTGGAGGGAGAGAATGAGGAGAATTGGATTGGAACCCTAAGTGCTGGAGAACAACTATAATTAGCCGCAAGGATTGGAGATTGAGATCACGCGCTTCTGCAGCAAATGGGAAAAGKTTCATATTGCAGAGTTGTAGCCAGGTAAGATATAAGATTTCGGAGGTTGGGTGGGGACTGAGGGACTGTGTTTTAGTGGGGCGTGATGGGTCCGTATCTGACAGAGGTCACTCCTCTTGCATGTGAGCCTTCGGTGGGGTCCAGTGGCTTTTATCAAATTCATTTTGCAGTGTCGAATTATAGGTCTAATTATGTAATTTAATTCATGAACCTTCTAAATTGTCATCGGGGGAGTATTACATTAGTCTTTAATTTAACTCTAGTTGGACTGTGCGGTAGTAAATTTGATCGGATTAACTGATTGAAAAGGCGGAACCCTAAGACAACGTGGTGGCGCCTTTCTTATTCGTTAAGGGATGGTGGCTGCGTAAGCAGACATTTGTCCTCGTCCGCTCCACGTGGCGATCATGCTTTGCATGTAAGTAATCAAAACTGATGTTTAATTCTTTTGGTGTTTCAAAAAAAAAAAAAAAGATCAATTAATAATACTTAACTGGCGACTCTTAAAGTCGTACATCTGGACTGCTTCACATTTCTGGTCCTCGACGACCAATATCGTGCATTTAGTTCATTGACAAAAATGGCCTTCTATTGCTAGCCCTGGCAGACGGAGGAGGGAAGGTGGTGGAACTGGAGGATRAAGACGAAMTTTTYAAAGGGAGAGTGGCGGGGATTGGGTGAGCAAGGCAGGAGTACATATATATGGTTTCAGGGAAAGACTGTGACAGGATCTGTCTGCAGAAGATTTCTTTTTGGCAGAGCGACATGGAATTGGCAATCCCACGGTTGAAAGTTGTCTGAAGCGTCTTTGTTTTTTCGTGACCTCTCTTGTACTATCCCTGATGTAATTTTCTTTTTCTTTTTTCTTCAAGTATAATGATAGTAGATAGTCCCTTTAATCARAGGCCAACAGGGTATCCCATGTACACGGCTATAGCAACATGAAGAAAAAAGAAAAAGCAAGGATGCCGGTTTTGGTGGAGGCATGCAAGCACTAAACTGGGGAGGGAATGTTTAATTGGACAAAAACCATCCACCAAGTTCTCTGTAAACTCCGTTGAAATGGACAGGAAATATGGTTAATTTATCCTTTTATTTCCTCAGTGGACAATTTAAAAAAGCCACTAGCATAATCACATAACAAACATATCCGAGCCCATCTCTGTTTGCTCTGCGCTTATAAAATCAGTCAATCGTTTGTATATTCCAAATGAAGGTTTCATATTAATTCCTTTTGCCTTGTACTAAATTCTGTCGTTTATAAGTAGAGTATTTTCTGGAATGCTCTACTTATATTCCATTTATCTCCAATCACCTCATAGTATATTAATTAAAATTCACTCGACGTCATTCGTTATAGTGATCGAGTCAAGACCCCTTTTTGTATTTATTTGTTGTGTCTTTTGTCTTTTTTTTTATAAAAGTTCTTTATTCAAGAACTAAAATAAAATGATTTCTCCAATCAAACTAATTCAAGTACATGGTTTGTTCAATGAATTATGCGCTGGTGTTCAAATAGAGACTTAATGTGATTATTTTATCAAAGAATAAATTTTGATATAATATAATAGATATATTTATTTATTATCTGCTGTTTCTTTAAAGGAGAGAGAGGAAAAAAAATAGTAATTCTAGGTTTTAAACAATGTCAAATCAACTTTATTATATTAAAAAGACAAAAAAAAAAGAAAGACGAACGAATCCTAGAAAATGGATAGATGGACACGAATTTTTGTAATCAATGGACCTATGCTCCCACTCAGCTATAAAGTTGCTTTCATCCCTGGGAGTCATCGGCGTCTCCCTAATCGTTTCCTAACCATTATTTCTTTTCTATTAAATAATTCCGACATATTATATATTTTTCAAGAACAAATAGTTGAATGTTTTATGCTTTAAAAGTTAACTGAATTTGAGGTCTTCTTGATTGGGTAAACTGCGAAATTCCAATCTTTTAACACTCTTTTTAATATTTTTCATAATTTATGAATATTAATACCGATATATATGTATCCAAAAGAACTAATTAAGTTTGAGAAAAGATATTAAAATAGTTAATTAATCCCTATATATATAGTCCGTGGCTTGGTCACAAATATATAAATAAAAGAAATATGTATTAAAAAATAATCGTACTAATAATACACAGTTTTATCACACTACCGCAATTTCATTTATAAATCTTCTCCATTAGGCAAAAATATAATGAAATGATGGAATCATAAATTCATTATAAAGTTGACAGAGTTGCGAAGTAAGAGAAGCCCAAACAGCTCAGGCATACGTATGCACTTTATTAGCTAAATGCAACGATATTGCTCTTAATGCGTTATAGACAGCAGCAAGTTAATTAGCGGTAGACTAATCGCTTATCAATGTAGGTATTCGTCAGCCTGGTAATAATTTGTCACGTTGCATGAAAGGACATAATTGTCATCCTCTATTAAAAAACTATAGCAAAATTTTAACTGAAATTTTATTTTTCTTTTCCCTTTATAAAGGCAAATTATTATATGGTGTGTGAAATGTTGTACTTTGATCGGATATGGCAACTATAATGTGAACTGCTGCATCTACTGCTCAAAGTCTGCAAGGCTGCAACTGAAGCCTACCTATACCAGTCAAACTAGCTCCCCGTCTATATTAACGGCCGTCGCTTTCCACTACTCAAACTACGGCATGTCGTTTTCACTTTCACTGTTGGGAGCGCTGCCGGCGTTAGACGGCGCGCTGGTTTGGCGCCTTTTCTCGTGGACATGAGGACACCTCTGAGATGGATTGAATTAGAACGTAGACGTACGAGTATATTTATACAAAAATAAAAAGTATTCGTGGGGACCCGATTACCTGCGGACGGGGACAACACAAGGACTGCAATTTGGATAAAATAAAATAAATAAACTAGACGTACGAGTATATTTATACAAAAATAAAAAGTATTAGTGGGGACCCGATTACCTGCGGACGGGGACAACACGAGGACTACAATTTGGATAAAATAAAATAAATAAACTATTCGAACATTGTTCTCTTTCTTTCTCTTTAAGAAATACTTTTTATTTTCTTTTTAAATTTAATTTTCTTGGTCTTTATAAGTCAAAAGCAGATATCTTTGGGAGACAGCTTAGATGTGAAAAGAGAAGAAAGAAARAGAAAAAGAAAAAGAAAAAAGCAAATAGTTGCTCACGCGCCTACTATGAAGCAATGACTAAATATGTAATTTGACTAAACAAAAGAGAAAAAAGGAAAAAAAGAAAGGAAATGAATAAARAATGTCACGCTTAAAATGCAAGTTTTCATTAAGTATTGGATCGTGGGACGAGTGTGAGGAGCATGAAGCCATTAACTTTTGTTATCTGTTCCCATCGTGACCCGGAAATGATCTTTTTTGAAAAATATCGGATCGCACTTTTCTTTTCTTCTTTCGATTTAATCTTTTGTTTGGCGGTCAAAAGCATAGAAGCTTTGCTTCTTAATCCCGTAACTAATTTTCTTTTTTGAATAATTTTGGCGCCGAAAGAGAGTTCAATTAAAAACACCCAAACCCTCATTTTCACTAATCATCTTCTACTACATGGGTTCTCTCATAGTTCCAACACAAGGGGTCCATCCTATGATTTCTGCCCTTCTATGTCATCAAGCTGTTCTTCAAAATGGTTCCAGTTTCAGAGACCGGAAATTATATTAATTATATTTTAATATTCATCAAAAGAGTATTTAATTTTATTTTTCTGTAAAAGTAAAAGTGAGACTCTTTGCTCGGGAGGAGAAGGAGATTAATTTCGAGCAAGAATCAATCACAAGTGCACATAGTTTATGATCAAACTAACTCACCTGTTCCGAATTGGTGAGCATATTAATTGCACACAGTGAAGTCAATTTTAGAAAAATTAAATGAGGCCTCTGGATTTCAAATTCTTCATCCATGCCAATTAAATTCCATCTTTATTTGGGCACTTACCTGAAATGGGAAACATATCAATTGTATTATGTCCATCCAAAATCATTACTGCTGCTAAATCTATCCAAAGGGTAAAACTACAGAATGCCATAGGTAAAATTCCAAAATCTTCTTCTTGTTGGKGTCCTTTGACAAAACTAAAAGCCTTTAAAAGCGCAGAAACACCTGACGCCAAAGACCCTACAAATCTCTCTCGTGAAACCATGAGTGGATCTTAATTATCGCTCTAATGAGTATGCTTCTGCCCAATTTTGAAGCAATTGATTCTAGTATTTTCACTAATTACCTTCCTCATAGGACACTTTTTACTGCATAATGCTAAATATCTTTTAATCATTTTCTTTTACTGTGGACAGTTGAGAATAGTTGCATATACATATAAGAGAAGGTCATCACTATTGCTAACGTGACGAGCTAATAATTGGCTGAACATATCTTATATGCATAATAATCGAAGCCGTGAGTGGAGTCCAGATGTGAGTGGGTCTCGGGTATTTCATTGCCGGAAAAGAGTCTGAAATTATGAATATGCAGTGACTTCCTAATTATCACTGGGGTCTTKGGAGTGATCCTCAAGCGTGCTTTCACGTTTCACTCTCCAAATTATTTCTCTTTTTCTTGTTTTCTTTCCATGGGGACCTCTGCAGGAAGTCGGACATGTCCCTTGCCCTACAGTAGGACGCCGCTTCATGATGATTTACTGCTTTTTCTAATTGGTTTCCGAGGTTTCCATTCATGATCATCTATCGTAGAAAATGAAAAAGTTCAAGGAAGGGGTGGATTTGTTTTCTCTTAAACGGAGTTGGTGTTTATTTTGAGAAGATATTTATGCCATTATGCTACTGGGAAGGAATAGGATAGCGTAGACATTGTTGGTGCCCCACACAGCGAATGATCCAAATCCTGCCACCCACCACCACCGGCAATAGCAGGGGATTGGAGGTGGTATGTCATAAAGAATGAAAATACTTTGCCGATCACGAGAACTGAACTCGCATCTTCTCCAGGTGTTCTCTCGAGTTAGTCAAAGCTTAATACCTAAAAAGGATCCATGTAGTAGGGACCCTCTATCACATGGCTGGATTTTTCAATGGAATCCCTTGCATCAAGCTCCAACTACCAGCTTCCATCACCATCACTTGATGCTCTTACTCCAAGATTAAAGGGCGTAACTTTACAGTTAAACATATGAATATTTCTGATCATTCTCATCAGCAACAGCAGCTCCAGCTCCTTTGATTCCGAATGCTTAAACAGTCACACACCCTGCTCTAATCCATCAATGATTATCCCACGACAGAGTAAGTAAGGGCTTCATACTCAAAACTCTCCATCCATCCACCATCTCACGTTGGTATGAATTTTTTAAGGATGAGTGGGTCGAGTACTGCATAATTAGGAGATTCACTGAACCTACATGCTCGACTTCTCCATTGTTCTATTCTATTCCATCCGATGAGATCTAGATCTGTTTCTTGTCCTTTTGGGAAGAGGAATGAATGTCTGAAATTTCAATTCTTTTTTCTTTATCCTCCCTTTGTGATCAGGTCCACATCCCATGCATGCACCAGAAGAGCAGAAGTCAAAGCAGAAGGGAAAAATCTTGTTTCAAGACGGGCCACAGGCCGTGTCCTTCTCTCTAAGACACTAAGTTCGGTAATTTCTCAATTTCAATCAAAGAAGTTACCCCATATAGTAGTAATTCACTCGAGCCGATGGACACATGAATTGGGACTTTAACCAATTTACTTAAAAAAACATAGTACTATCACATGATCCTGCCGAAGTCCAGTGGACTTTGGTTGATAAATGAAGTGAACTAGGAGGATAAGAAAAGGACTCGATCAAAACTACTGCCTTCTTACCCAAAGAGGCTGGAAATCCAAGCATTTACCTGGCTGTTAGAAGAATCAGGACAAATGACTAAGATTTGGACTATGACTAATCATCTCCAGCAAATGAGGGCACTAATGGTTACATGGAGGAAATCTCGGCGGATGGCAACTATACATGAAGGAGGAAAGCTTTGTCAGAGAACACCATATAGTAACGCCCAAGTCAAGCAAAACCAAAGCTATATAAGTATCCTACTTTTTTTTATACCTCTATTTGATTTTGCTATGTTGGTGTACAAGGAATCATAATTGTATTTAGTCGATTTTTGCCAATTTTATAATACATTAGGTTTGTAAAAAAAATAATATACTATGATAACAATATAATAAAATAAAATTTTTTAAACTGAAATTAAAGACTTTCTAATATTAAGAAAGAGTTTATACAAGGTGAGGCAAAGAGGAAAGATTTTAATAGAAAAGTGGAATACAATTAAAAAAAATATAGTAAGATGAATAATAAAAAAACGAAGGATAGGAATACGGTAAGTAGTTGTTTCAGGGAAAAGAATAAGTTTTATATAAGGTTGTTTCAAATGGATAAAAAGAAGGTTAAGATTCATAAAAAATGTTATAATGAATTATTTAGGGAAGATAATATTAAGAGAGGATTTAAATTTATTTATAATATAAAAAAATATAATAAGAAGATATATAGATTAGATAATAAAAAAATAAGTTAATTTATAAATAATACTAATAAAATTTTTATATGTGATTTCATTAGTTATAAGTCAATATATTGATTTCGACA
>MEJB01000007.1:3532210-3563472 GCA_001752375.1 Rhazya stricta | reverse complement strand
AAAGAAAAAGAAAAAGTAGAAGACAAAGCGCAAGTATGGAAAAGTGCGTGAAGGCAAGGGGACATGTCGCCTTGATTAGCGCAAGAGGTTTTGGGTTCCGAACGTTGTCGTTTTCTTAATGACGGTGTGAGATTCCTTGTAGAAAAGTTTGACCATCTGTCTTCCACTGCTTTGACTGCCACTTGAATTTCCATTTTTGCAATTTGCAGGCGGTGATGGCTAAATCTTTAAAATGGAAATAGGGTTTTGGTCCCATATTTCGCGTACTCTTTAGGTTTGGCMGGCTAGAAAACATAATTCGCTTGGACCAATGATCGGAAACTCTAGGAAGAGCTTAGGGGTATGATTCGCATTATCCACCGTTGACATTCTTAACTACATAGCCTAAACCTAATGGACCAAAAGCTAMCATGCTCACCAATTCTTTAATCAGTCTCCAAAGATTATACTCCCAATTGTGTTATGGGCTCTGTTGATCCCAAGATCCAACTGGACTGTTACTTCCATTTAAAATTGGGCTACATTTGGGCTTTAATTGTTGTGAGCCCGAGCTGATCACATTTTCTTTCAGACCAGAATATAAGTTGGCGTTTTGCAATAGGAGGCGATCAATTTAGATATTGGGCTTCGTCAGATGGGCCGACCCAATTATCTAAAATTGAATCTTGCCATTTTGAAAAAATAAAATAAARTAATTGKTTTGTTATAAATAATTTTCTTACCTTTGAAACATTAGAAACCATAAGGTTTAACATTTATAAATMGAGGCTTTGGTTCACATCACATCAAATTTAATGATATTCAATTTATTATTCTCTTCCTACTTCTTCTCAACTATTTTCTTCTYATTTTCCTTTCCAGTTTATAACACGTTATTAGCACTAGTCTTCATCTCTATGAAGCTTTTGATAGCATGACTCTCTACGTCTTGGATCTTTGTCAGATATGATTGAACATAAATCTTTATCAGATTTAATTGAAACGAGTCTCTATTTTCAAACTAATTGTATAACTTATTTTTGTATTGCCGCTTCAAACTAATTGAAGTATGCAATAAAGTAAACTCATGTGGCATTCTTTTCCCTAATTTACAAAGAATGAGTGCACGTTTTATTTATGTTTAATATATATACATGATAGAATTCTYKAAGAATTCCCTTATAGTACTTGAAGTGGTAAAGATCRTTTTCGYCCACTTGAAGATTAAGAAAARATTTTTAGTCCTAAAGTACTATACCTTAATACAATTGGTTAATACTMTTGGTACTTTTTATGTAAATTTCTTTGYAATTATATAGGAAACACTATATTCTTGAGATGAGATTTGTTAAGTAAACTATTAGAAGTAGATGTTCAAATCATTCACAAATTATTATAACTCATGCAGCTATGTTACAAGAGATAGAATAAATCATATTTCTTAAAAGTTCTTCTATACGGACAAGCTATAGAAAAAAGTGACGCTATCGATGTTCAACAGATTCAATCAAGTGATAATGCAAAGAACATTGATTATCAGATTGAAATGTGTCGAATCAAAGACATTCAATGATATTTATATGAGGGGAGTAACTATACTTTTCTACTTCCATTCAGATTTTGTCTAGCTGAATTTTCCTGACAAGATTTTAAATAGTCGAATCAAAGACATTCAATGATATTTATATGAGGAGAGTAACTATACTTTTCTACTTCCATTCAGATTTTGTCTAGCTGAATTTTCCTGACAAGATTTTAAATAGAAAGCAATTAATACTTCAACGTCAATATTACTCTTTTTTTTCTTAGTTTGCTGTAGTTTTTTTCAATTGAGTTTTTTCCAAACAAGTTCTTACGAGGTAATTTGTATATAAATTAATCATTCAAGGATGAATGTCGTAAATAATTATTGGCGATTAACTTTCTACTCTTAAAATTCTATAAAACCTAACGTTTAACCTCTATAAGTAGAAAACTTTAATTCACGTAAATATGATTGGTATTCAGTCTACTGACAAGATTTTCCTTATCACTTTATAACATGTTTAAAGTTTTAATTCTAATTTRTTTTGATAAATACCTATCAAAATTCGCAAGATAAATTGGGAGAAAATAATGATTATTCAAGAATTAATTGATCAAATAAATATGTTCTCGAAATATAGGAAGCTATATCCTTTAGGCGTGACGGTGGATTGTGTATTGAATGGTAGGTTTCTGTACTTGGGCTGTGGTAGTGAATCACTTGGATGGGGATGACATGTTGACGTGGACAAAGGAAACTTCCTCTTTTCAATCTTCAAATGATCTCTATATCTTTATCCGTCAACCAATCTTCAACACASTTCCACGGTAACTACAATGGAGAAACTGTATTATAAAATAAACAGCAAATGCGAAACCAATAAGCTATCTGCCATCGTGGAATCAAAAACGTGTTGCAAATGCGAAAACTAATAAACGATCTGACATTGTGGAATCTAAGACGTGGTCATAGGTGCGCTTTTAGCGCATGTCAGCTTAATATAAAATGGACAGTAAATAAGAAATAGCACCTGCGACTGTGTTTGCATTAAACATTAAACGCCTGATCTAGAAAGGATTTCACACACTCTCTCTCTCTCTCTCTCTCTGTATCCATCTAAAAGCTCTTGCCTTTCTGTTATCACGCGCAAGAATTTGCTTTTACTCTTAGTAGATTTGCTAGAACCATATACACTGGAGAGGAGAGAAATAGAATCAGAGGGAAACAATGGCCAGGGACAGGAAGATAGGTGTGGCAATGGACTTCTCAAAGAGCAGTAAGATGGCTTTGAAATGGGCCATCGATAACTTGGCTGACAAGGGCGACACGTTCTGTATCATCCATATCAAGACTCATAAGTCTCTTGATGAGTCCCGCAATCAACTCTGGTCCCAATCTGGTTCACGTAGGTGCAACGCATCATCAAATCTTTTTTATCTGCTTTGGATCTAACCTCACAAAAGATTTTCTGATTTTCTTCTTGTTACTGCTCAAAGTTGCAAAGATCTCTGGTTTTGAATGAGCGTTTTTATCTGGGATTGTTCCTCTTTGTAGCTCTCATTCCTTTGGCTGAATTCCGTGAGCCCGAGGTGATGAAAAAGTATGATGTCAATTCAGATGTGGATGTTCTCGACATGCTTGATACTGCTTCGAGACAGAAAGAGGTCATTTTTTTCTTTAATCTATTTGTGTTTCCTAAAATTGAAGTCCTTTTCTTTTATGGTTAGATTTGTTTCCTTCCACTTGTAGGGTCATACATCAATCTTTCTTTAGAATTTTGGTTGATTTCATCGTGTGGTTTAATAAATGAACACATTTCCGTACATATAGATAACCGTAGTGACCAAGTTATACTGGGGAGATGCCAGAGAGAAGCTTTGCGATTCAATCGAAGATCTAAAGTTGGACTCTTTGGTGATGGGTAGTAGAGGCCTTGGCACTTTTCAAAGGTAATTGAATTATTCAACTTTTCCCTTCCTTTCTTGAATTCATGCGTCAATTCTCATTCTTTGCTTGAACTGATGATTGATAAACAGGATAATACTGGGAAGCGTGACTAACTATGTGATCACAAATGCAACCTGCCCAGTGACCGTSGTGAAGGATGCCGATTTTCCTAAGCATTGATCAGCAGAACTTCATGCCAGACGGTAATAAAAGACATGCAGAAGGTCTTCAATAGCCTGCGTTTGATAACCTTTAATAAGTTGGTCTATCCTGTTGGCTTTGTTTCGTTTGTAACCATGATTATGCTATCCTTTTTATCTTATATAATAAAACTTGTTTTCCAATTTGAGAACCAGAAGCTCACTGCTCATCATAATGAAAAGAGAGACAACTTAACTATCCATTTCATTCCTTTTCTGCTTTTATATTCCCATTTGTGTAGAGGAGCAGATCCCTCTTCTGGCCGTGACCGGCTCCAGTATCATGGGTTCTGCAAACAAACTTATTTAATTTTGTAGGCTATGAGTACTCTGTTCCTGCAATGTCACATGGAATTCTTTCTTGTTTTTTTAAGGAYARTACTCTTGCCTTCACACTGTTGGACAATAAAAAGTTGCCCATATGTAATATGGGCCCATCCCACCATTACAAAAAGGAGACTGTTCTGATTTCATTAGATTAAAAYAGGATTAAAATGTGAGAACATGACAAATTTTGATTAGTTGGTGTATGACTTTGCAGTTTGGCAATGTACYATTACCTTGTCAACTAGTGTTGTCTGAACATTAGAATGTGATCGAATCAATAGTTGAATTTTCTCTGAAGTTAAGATTATCCTCGGATGAGCATCCACACGAAGAAATCTTAAACTGCTTCCCTAGGACGCGTGGTTTGGCTTGATTAACGAATAGAGTTTATACAAGTACACTCATTAACCTCATTCTCAAGAATCCTTGGGAGATCACAGGCTTCTGCCTTGGCCCTGTTTCCTTCCTCACCCTTTGCCCTGAAGCTTTTCCACAATGCAGGTAAGCACGGAACATAGAGAATATGTTCCTTGGAGGTGAGGAGAGACTAAAGATTTTCAGTGAAAAAATACTAGCAAAAGAATCAACAGACACAAAAGATCAAGAGAAATGTCTTCTCATTRATGAACTTGGCCTCACACTTGCTATGGCTCTRTCATAAGCATCTTCGAACAAGAAAGTGTCTTTCCAGGTTCCATCGATGTATTTAATAACCACACAATACTCAGCGACTGGATTGCCTTTGCGCACGAGCACAGGGATGCTCTTCTGGACAAGGTCGTACTCGACAAGCAAAGCACTATTATTCATATTGGACGGCTTTAAGTTTCAGAGAGATCTCTAACTCTGTTGCTGTATAGGATAGCCAGAAACCACCAAATAACCTAAACTCTTCCATCTCAACCACTTGATTCGTACTTCTTCCCTTTCAAAATTGCGTTAGTTTCCTCGTTTTTTATTTATTGGCTCCTTGCATGTTGACGCGAGTATTAGAATTATTTATTAGACACCAAGGTAGTAGAACTTGAGTAAATAACTAACTTAACATTTGTGGTTTGACTAATTGATCTTTGAAGTTGACAGATAAATGTTTTGGTTGAAAACTTAGAAGTACGACAATGACATACCTGGGCCCGGTGGGGTGACATAGAAATTGCCAATGGTTAATGAATATGCAATATGTTAGTCAATGTTCTCCAGCAACCCGCAGCTTTTGTCAAGTTTGGAGCTTGGCGTAGGGGTCTGATTTTGAATATGCATCTGCTGCATGAAGCCCATGATCCACCRAGTAATGAGGAACTATGGAAAATTAAGAACACAGATTACCGTAGATTTTCTTTCCCATGAACTYGTGACAAAGATATGAACTCAAAATACTTCTAAAAACACAAAGCAACATATGGTGGAAGTAGGAAAGTGCCAAATCAAGCACGTCATTGACGAAAGAAGAACCAGAAATTACACGACAGAAACAAGGCAAATTTGCATCACTATGGTGCTTTATTCGATACAAAGTTTCCGTGTTCAATCAGTCAGAGAGGTTTTATTTAGGACCAGTGGAAGATGATGACAAGAGGGCCTGGAAATGGACAACTAGCTTATCTTTGGGAGGCAGGCATTCCTTGATAGTGCTGCAATTGAAGAACATTTCAGTCCATTTCGATAACTTGGGAAACTTTCCTTCTGTCAGCGACTCCATTCCAAGTGCTTCTTGAATCCAGAAGATAACCATTGGCAACGATGTCAGTCAACCCAATTGTATTTCCTCCAAAGAATTTCTTATCCTTGAGTTCCTCTTCAAGAAATTTTAGGAGCTCAGAAGCTTCTTCTTAAGTTTTCTCTTGTTCTTCACCTGTGCTTGTAAAAGCTTTCCATACTGTTCCCATACACTGAAAGTACACCCCAGAGTTCCTTAAATCATAACCAAAAATCACAAGAAAAACAATAAACAGAATGCGTATATAAGAGATGACGTGCACCTTCTCATCAATAAAATTGGCCCAGAAACGGGCAAGGGCTCTGGCATAAGGATCTTCAGGCAATATTGGATTAGCCCTCCAAGTCTCTTCAATGTACTCAAGAATCACAACAGACTCGGCAATCGGTTTCCCATTGTGCACGAGCACAGGGACTTTCTTATGAACAGGGTTATACTTGAGTGGCGCCTCACTCTTGTTGGACAAATCTTTCTACGTATTCATATTGGATATCCTTAAGTTTCAGAGCCATCTCCACCCKGCGTCTAAGTGGGCTGTCCCAGACCCCGAACAACTTCACTTCCTCCATTGATTCTTACTGTTCCCACTACGACTACGAACTATGAGGGTTCTTTGAATTCAGTTAAATCATCTCCTTGCAGCATGATTTCTTACATAGAGGGAACATCACAAGATATTAGGGCGGCCCTTCTAAAATATTAAAGGATTGTTTACTTTGACCRACAAAAATATGATATCCGAGTTGAAACTTCATTAGTGGATGTTAAAATCCGTTAGGATTTCACCTAACTCAATACGCAGCTGGATTGATGATCTATAGAGTGACGATTAGAAATACAAATATTGACTTTTCAATGCCAAGATTTATCAGCAACATGAACTCCATTAACTTTTAATAATAGATGGTAACATGCTCCAAGAGCACCCATGAGAAGATACAACAAGATAAATATGCAAAATTTACTCCAGTTGAGGCTTTATTGAAACAGAAAATTCCCCTGTTTAGTTAAGAGACCGGGGGAAAGATAAGAGCCATCGAAAACGATCGATTAGTTTATCCTTGGGAGGCAGACATTCATTGACAGTGCTGCAATTGACGAACATTTCAGCCCATTCAAATAACCTAGGAAACTTTTCTTTTGTTAGTAACTCTAATCCGAGMTCTTCTTGAAAGGTTCTGAACCAATAGGCAATGAAATTGCCAACAATGTCCGCCATTCCAATTGTATCGCCTCCAAAGAATTTCTTGTCTTTGAGTTCATCCTCGAGAAACTTTAGGCGCTCCAAACCTTCTTCCTTAAATCTCTCTCGTTCTTTCCCGGTGGTCAGGCAGGCTTTCCAYATCGGACGGAAGCACTGAATAAGATTTGTTGGTTTTAGGAAAGATATTCATCACAAGAAACCGAAAACTAATAATAACAAGACACTATCGATGCGAAATGTACCTCCTCATCCATAAACTTGGTCCAAAAACGAGCCATGGCTCTAGCATAAGGATCATCTGGCAAGAGTGGATTAGTCTTCCAAGTCTCTTCAATGTATTCAAGAATCACAACAGACTCGGCGATCGGCTTTCCATTGTGCACAAGAACAGGGACTTTCTTATAAACCGGGTTGTACTTGAGAAGTAAGGGACTCTTGTTGGACAAATCTTCCTCTATGTGTTCATACTGGATACCTTTAAGTTTCAAAGCAACCTCAACTCTGTGGCAATATGGGCTTCCCCAGAAACCAAAGAATTTCACCTCCTCCATCTAATTGCTTCTTTGCTTCTCAGAGCTTCTATGGTAGGTTTTATCTTTCCCTCAGAGACTCGATTCTTCTTTGGTCAATAAGCCCTAGGATAGTGCAGTAGTGTTTTGAATTCTTCCTAACTTGATTGCCACGTATTTCGTGGACTGTTATCTTTAATGTTTCAAGTCAAAGTTACTATATATCGCTAAACTTGGCGGACTGAATTTAAGGAAAATTCTTCAGAGCCTCCAGTGTTGAATTTACTGCGGGAACTTGCTATGGACCCATATTATATTGTTTTTCACATAAAATATTGCTAATTTGATTTTCTTAGGCAGAATACACGATACTGTAAAGAAGATGGAAAGAGGAACACCTCAAAAATGAGGTTGAAATCACCCCACAACAAGAAAGCAGATTTTGGAGTTGAGCAAGCTCATTTTGGAGCACTGGCGGATGCGAACCGAGATTTGATAAGAGCAACGAGTTGATTCCCCAAGTTAGGAGGGGGCAAATTGGCAATGACCTCTTCTTTGGGGGCAGAGTTTCCTTGACAATTTCACAATTGACGAACTCGTCAGCCCATTTCCATAACTGGGGAAATTTCTCTTGGCTCAATACTTCAATTCCCATCCCTTATTGAAGAACTCTATACCAGAAGGCTATAAAATTGGGAACAATGTCCAGAAATCTGATGCTATCTCCCCCAAAGAATTTCTTATCCCCGAATTCATTTTCAAGGACTTTTACGAGCTCCCATGCTTCTTCCTTCACCTTCTCTTCTCCCTCGCCTACGACCACGCAGGTTTTCCACAGTGCAGGATGATTGCTTTTTAATCAAGTGCAAATTAGTAGCTGTAAAAACTAGTAAAAAGCGATTAACATTATACCTTCTCTTCCACAAACTTGCCCCAGAACMGTACCATGGCCTTTTCATACGGATCTTCTGGCAAGATTTGAGAATTACCTTTTCAGTTCTCGTCAATGTACTCAAGAATCACCGCAGACTCGGCAATCGGATTCCCGTTGTAAGAGTACTGGGATATGCTTGTGAACTGGATTGTACTTGAAAGCAAAGGACTCTCGTTAGACAAATCTTCGAGAATGAGAATATTCATACTGGATTCCCCTTTCAGTCCTCAGAGCAATAACCACTCTGCAACTAAATGCGCTTAACATATGGCCGAACAACTTCACTTCTTCCATCTCTGAGACTATGCAGTATGCACTGGGCTGCTTCTTTTCCTGGCATCTCCRCTTCTTTATGGACAAACAATAGTGTGCGATGGGGAAGTCTACTATGTTTACTTTGACTAAACCCAGTTTTTTTTAGCCCAGTCTGCAAGTCCACGGACCTAATTCGGCTATTTCCTAATTGCATGGAAAAACAACCATCGGAAACAAACTTTCCAGGAAGGCCGAAGACATCCATCCACCACTTCCGATCTCCGGAATTTAAAAACTAGTTAAAGTACAATCAATGTTGGTATATTCTTTGTCCATAAAATCACATAGAATACTTTTTTCCTGGCGAAGATCTTACTACTAAGACAAGGAATTTTCTTCTTCTACAGTCTTCTTCTGAACGAGTGAGAATCCAAGAAGAGAGGATTATTTTAAAGAGGAATGCCTCATATATATCATAAACATAAAACTATARAAGGCCCTACTTTCAATCCGCTATTATAAAAGAGAATTGATTTAGCTGGCTAATGCTTCAATGAACTTGAATTTAAAATTTAAAATAAAGTCTCCAATATTATTAATTTCAAAATTTGAAATTGGCATGGCAAAGTGCGTTTTCTGATTCTCCTATTCAGCTGGAGAAAAGGATAAAAARGAGAGAAGAAAATACCACTTTATTTATTTATTTTTGCATCTTTAGAAAATGAAGCAGTTTTTCGCTCCATGATTAGTTCAAACCAAATGGTATCGCAGCCTTGCAGTAGAAGCCGTTCAGAAGGAGCTTTTCTTYGCATTCCCTTTTCCCTTTTGGACTTTTTGGTTCGAACCACCACCACAGTAGAGGATATCAATTGGAATAACTCAAAACCTTCCAAGGGAAGTARATTTTGGCAAATTTAATCACTGCCTCTATCATTTTTGAAGCCCACTGGTAGTATGGCTGATGGACCATTTGTGATTGTCATCATATGCTCGAAAAGAGGAGGTCAAAATCATTTCTAACCATACTCATATTCCTTCCCAACATGGCAATCTTGTAAGGCTTTTGTAAGCATGGATTTTTGGAAATGGTTCTGGAAACTTGTCACTATTCATTATTTGTCAACATCAATGTAATTTTTCTGTAATGACATCTTTGCACTTRCGATATTTGTGTTAACAGCCCCTTCTTTAAGCACAGCCAAACAAGYAAAGAGCATTTCGAGAGGGAAAGAGAGCGTTCCATTTAAACAAAGCTTTAAGCCCAGAGAACCTCACTGGTGTTCTCTTCCTAGGATGCTTTGTCCATCGTTTTATCCCCATAAATCATTCATGGGCTTCATTCAACCCTTGAGATCATCCTTACTATAATCATTCCCATCTTCACTCTTCTATTCCACACTTTTCACCATGGAAAATTCCAGTTGTCTTTCAATTTTCACTTTTACCCCCGCAGAACCGGACATGGTGGGAGTTTGATAACTTAAGGATAGAGCTCTCTCAAGCCAAGAWGCAAAAGAGGTCACCGTACAGTGCCAGCCACAGTCCAAGCACAATGCTTTTGTGAAGCTGCCCAGAAGTTCAAGAAAACCAAAGCACTTTTCTGTTGTGAGATTGTGTGTTTCAAAATCACCGAGAAATTTTTCTTGCAGAGCTGAAGTGTCAAWTAGGTCTGGAAGTAGAAGGTTACCTCTGAATGGTATGGTAATGAACTTCCTTACTTATTGTGCTTTCACCTGATTTATTTGATGGCAAAATGGAGTCTTTTTTACAGAACGAGGGAATGGAGGAGCAAAATACCGGGAATTGTGAGAATGAGCGTAGAATTAAGGATTTTGTGGATGTAAATGTGGAGGAGTCTGGCGAAAGTAGTTCAAATTCTAACTTTTTGGCTTCGGAAGTAACTGTTAGTGATGAACCCAATAGTTCCGAGGACTCCTCTTCGACCCCCTCTACAGTTTCGCCCATTCAGAGGAATGACGTGCCACATTTTACCAGTTCTATTGTATCTGAAGATGTAAATAAGCCGCATCCGGATAAGAGGAAGTTAGAGAAAAGAGGGTCATCAGCAACAGGTATGACATGAAATTCTTTTACCGTGCATGTATTTTTCACGATTACATGTCTTTGTTAAGCAGATATTTTGTTTCTTTAGAGATTGAGATGATGAGACAGAGGTTTGCGAAGTTGCTGCTTGGAGAAGATATGTCTGGTTCTGGAAATGGGGTTTCTACAGCACTTGCTATATCTAATGCTATCACTAATCTTTCTGGTATGTTCATAACTTGTCTAATGAATGTTTTGTTTCAAAAGTTTGCTTTAATGTGATCTCAGTTTCAGTGTTCCTTTTTGTTTCATTAGCTTCAATTTTTGGCCAAATTTGGAGATTAGAACCGTTACCTCCTGAGAAGAAATTGATGTGGCGAAGAGAAATGGAATGGTTCCTTTGTGTTACCGATCACATTGTGGAGTTGACACCATGTTCGCAGACATTTCAAGACGGACGTAAGCTTGAGGTAAGCTTTAATTTCTTTGGAGACCGTGATGGGAAGTACAAGTTTCTAAACTTTTGTACTTTTACATAGTGTTTAATTGAATTGCTCGAATTGTTTCATTGCCATAGGCAGATAGTTTCCCATGATCTCTGAGCGTATATATGACATTGAAGTATTATCTTTTTAGTGGTTGATCTTCGTATGTTCTTGAAGGTGAAATATTAACTTTTTCTTTTCTTGATACGTTCACGATGCAGGTCATGACTTCCAGACCACGATCTGATCTTTATGTTAACCTCCCAGCTCTGCGTAAATTAGATAATATGCTTCTTGTAAGATCCCATTACTTTTGTCTTATTGGAAATTTCCTATGTTGTTTATGATTCTAAGTTTTAGCACTATTCCTGCAGGACATATTAGACAGTTTCGAGAATACAGAGTTCTGGTATGTTGACCAGGGGATTACGGCCCCAGAGAAGTATGGATCGTCCTCTTTCCAAAAATCCCTACCTCGTCAAGAGGAGAGATGGTGGTTGCCAGTGCCTAGAGTCTCCACTGCAGGACTCACTGAGAATGCAAGAAAGCAGTTGCAGCACCGACGTGAWTGTACAAACCAAATCCTCAAAGCTGCTATGGCTATCAATAGCATTACCTTAGCTGATATGGAAGTTCCGGAGTCATACCTGGGAGCTCTTCCAAAGGTATCAAAGTCGGAAAAAAAGATAGAAATCAAATTTATGTCCTTATGAGATAAAAGGGGGCAAACTGTTAATCCATTCTCTTTGAATTGGTTGCAGACCGCCAGAGCTAGTTTGGGGGACCTTATTTATCGATACATCAATTCTGATCAATTTTCGCCTGAATGTTTGCTGGACTGCCTTGATTTATCATCCGAGAATCAAGCTCTTGAAATTGCAAACAGATTGGAGGCCACAATTTACTTCTGCGGCCAAAGAGCTTCAAAAAGCTCAAATAACACTAACAAGAGTTCCAAGTCATCGTGGGAAATGGTCAAGGATTTGATTATAGATGCAGACAGAGAACTACTTGCTGACAGAGCTGAAAGCCTGCTCCGGTGCTTGAAACAACAGTTTCCTGGTCTATCTCAGACCACCTTAGACATGAGTAAAATTCAGTGTAACACGGTAATGCCTGACATCAGATTATCCCTTCTGGATCTTTCTATTAAAATTATATTCCCCTTCTGTTCTGATTATATGCTTTCTCCAAGTTCCGTTTTCAGTTAAACCTGTACCTCGATCATTTTTCAGGATGTTGGCAAATCCATTTTGGAGAGCTACTCAAGAGTTTTGGAGAGCCTGGCATACAATATCGTTGCTCGTATTGATGATCTACTTTATGTAGATGACTTGACTAGGCGTTCGTACCAATCTGTATCTATTTTCAAGGTTTGTTCCAAATCTCATAAGAGTGTCATAGTCGTGCCTGTCTCAGCTACTCCATATAATACAGCTTTTACAACACCAAGTTTCTCACCTGTAAAAAGCACCAGTCCTGCAAAAGTTGAACGATCAGCAATTCTTGAAAGCAACAAGCTGCCCCATCGTGGGTTCGGTGCGAAGAAGGTTTTGACAGATTATTTGAGTATTGATACTAAAGGGAAAAACTCGAGCAGTCTAGCCAGAAGATCAGATTCATCTTCAAGTACAAATCAAGAATCTTTGGCATCTCAATCTGTCAACTCTTATGACTTTTCAAAAGATGCTGGCAGTTCCATGCACGATTCACTTGGGGAAGAATGAACTTGAAAACCTGGTTCCGTTAACAAACCATCCATATTGGATGTTATCATCAGGTGTAATTGATGTTGTATCAAAATGTGTAAACGCCATAGTTTCTATTGTGTTTCCTATCCACATCCACAGGCATACGTCTAGTTAAAGCAACTGAACATTTAGGGTTCAGACGAAGTAGTGTTGTATAGGTAACTGCTGTACTTTTGCTTAAACTGTTGTTACTAAAAGCTATAGAAATACTGCCGTTCGTGTCCACTTAGCGCTTCTCATCGGTTCATGGTTTAAATTGATATGTTTAGCCTAGCATTTCCTATGTTTAACTCATATCCTACTTGATATTTGCAAGCCAAGAAAGTCAGATAATGAATATCTATCACTGAGTTCAGGAAGAAGTGGAAGGAAAAGGGTGAGACGAAAAGTTCAACTAAATAACATAGAAGGGGCATTTCAAGATTTGAACTCGGGACCTCTAGCACCCTAAGCAAGGGCTCCTTTTCAGTGATAAGTGTGGTTCGGCAGAAATATCGTTAATTTTAGATTAATATTAATCCATTCAACCATCAGGTCGTTGTAGTATAGTGGTAAGTATTCCCGCCTGTCACGCGGGTGACCCGGGTTCGATCCCCGGCAACGGCGTTCTTATTTTTTAATGTCACTCTCATGATATGAGCATCGAGTCGTTGTAACACGGAGATGGGTATTCGCGCCTGTAAGTGGGTGATCCGGATTTATTCTCGAGTAATGGCATCTTGGTTTTTTTGTCGCTCGGGTATGTCCCATTTTAGTATTCTCAGCCGCCACGTGAACGTAGAGTCGTTGTAGTATAACGGTGAGTATTTTCCCCTGTCACGTGAGTATTCCTGCCTGTCACGCACATGACTCCATGGCAACGGCGTTTTGTTATTTTTTTGATCCCCGGCAACGGCCTTCCTCTTTTTTTTTTTTCAAGTCACTCTGATATGAATCAGCCCTACAATTTTCAGAGAGTTTCCAGTTTCAGCCGTTCTGTATTTGCAGTTTTGAAGATTGGTATATCACACGGTTAGAAAGCTAAACTGGAACTGGAATGACTTTTCTCTCTCTGTTGGTTGTGTTGTGTTCATTTTTGGAGTGCGAAAGCCATTAGAGATACTAAACACCTCGACAATCAGGTGCTCAAAATTGTCCATGGCAGAATACACAGTTTAGAATAGATTTTCAGAGTCTSTGTTGGATTTGGTGCTAGACAGAGTTAAAAATCTCTTTGCAAGTTGAAAATGATTTCCTAGGAGGCGGYCACTTCATGATCCTCCCAAGATTAAAAATCTTGAGGTGGCTGAATGATGAGGATTTTTAAATGATTACTTCCAACCATAATTTCTACTTTGTATAGGATATTCCGAAATGGGATGATCTRGGATATTTTGAGCTCCAAAGTTAATTGGGTCGAAGGCAACAGATAAACTAAATGATACAGATTCAGAAGCTGGTAATGACTTGGTGCTGCAWTCAGTAATTATGTCTTTGATCTAGTGCTTTCTCCATTAGGACTTGGAAACATCAAGAATGACCCTTTTCCAGTTCCTCTTCAAGTATATATATGAGCTACCAGGGGAGGGTTTCAGCGCTAATTGAGAGAAATGAAGCCTGCGGTGAAGTGCTTTTGCCCACTGAGCTTCTTCACCATTATCAGTATTTCAGGATTTGTTAGTGTTGATGGAGCAGGGCCATGTGGAAAAATTTCTGCTGATCAAGAGGCCATGAATCTGGCTCCTTGTGTGACAGCGGCACAASATGGTAGAGCTGCTGTTTCGGATAGCTGCTGCCTTCGGGTAAAGAAAATGGCCCAGAATCCCAGCTGCCCCTGCGCAGTTTTATTGTCTGATATCGCAATGAGTGCCTTCGGATAGCCGGAAGTAGCTATCGCCATCCCCAAGCGCTGCAATATGGCTGATCGACCCGTGGGCTATAATAGTGGACGTAAGTTTCTCTAGTATTGCTTAATTTGTTGGTTTCTTTCTGTCCGTCGTTTGTCATCTTTCCTGATTCTGGTTTATTTCACAGCTTACACCCTGCCATGACGCAGAAGAATTGAAGACAAAATCTCATTGGAGGTTTCTCTTGTGCTTGGTTGATTAGAAATTAAAAACCAGGTGGTGTTTGTTTAGTATCAGTTAACATTGTGTTGTTCATGAATAATGTARATGTAATTGGTATTGTAAGCCAAAATTTGTGGAGATCTTGCTTTGTTCTACCATATCGTTCATAATTTTCTGGATCAAAATTCCGAAATATAACTTGCAAATGCAAGGAGGACACTGATTCAGTGAAGGAACTACCCGTGTGAAATCACTGCTTTTGAAAGAGCTTGTTCTATATGATTCAGGGAATGAACCATTGTACGACATAGAAAAGAAATTCGAATCAAGTTCAACTGAGCTAAAACGGACCAGATGCTGAGCTTTGAAAGCCAATTATGTGCCATTCACCGTTGTACCAAAGAGAAGAAACGAAAAATAATTTCGGGGCCACTTAGTTGACTCATAGAAACAGATATCTCCAAGACAAAGAACAGGCGACAAGGACATTCAAGTTATCCTTTGCAGTAGTTATGAACATAATTGGTCGAAAAGAGAATATTTTTATCTCCATTGAAATATGGTGTTGCAGTATTGACAGGAGTACTTGTTTTTTATGTTTAGYGCTATCTCCATTAGAACTCAGAACCCATCAAGCACAAACTTTTTCTTACCAATCCATGAAGCGATGCACTGTTCAGAGAATACTGTACGCATATGTATATATCTTCGTCCTACTCTCCGAGGATTACGAAAGCAATTGTTGGAGCCTCTTACTGTTGAAGGCTACTAAACAGAAACAGCAATAAGAGTATGCATGATAAAGATGGAACTGTAAAGAAACAGGAAAAATGTGAATTCTTTAGAATTTAGCAGAATTTTAGTCGGTCACCATTAGTGGATCTGTCTTCTTCAACCGCCGGCAATCTCACAGCTACTATAACCATAAGTCGGCCAGGTATGCCCATCTCAATCAGTGGATATTTGGCCTTACTCGTGTTGGAACCAACCAATTGGGTAATTCACAACCTCGTCATATGAAATGAAATATTGCTGTATGACTGTTGAACAATGCATGGTAATTTCCAGCGGCGACAGGTCAGAGACTGTCGGATATGTTAGGAGATATTACTTTCTGATGAGGTGATTTAACAGATGGTATACGACAAAACAACCTCCAAAATATTTTTCAATTTTTGTTTCACGATCAAGACCACTCTGTTGTTTGCACTTTGCCATAGGCACCACCAGAAGTACCAAAATTCTAAAGGTAAAAGATGCTTCAATTTTACAACCGCAAAATTGCATGAAAACTCCTTCCACTCTCTTTCGTTCCTATTTGCTACTTTCTCCCTCAGCTATGATTAATTGGGCATTAATAAAATGAAAATTCTATTGCATTCGTGACTTGAAACTGTGATGCATCTTAGAATGCAGGCTGCAGAAAAGCCAACAAGGACTATTTATTACACATAGAAAAGGTCAGCTCTGTGCAACCGTTAACCACAGAACCATCCGATAAGGGTGATCCAACGTACACACCACAAAAGCAGGTAAAGTGATGGGAAAGGGGATGAAGATTCTAGACGAAGCACCATTTACTTTGTACAGCAGGACTACTCTCATCCTTTACACCATAAGTTAAACAAAAAGAAACAAAGATAAAACTTGTAACTACAGTTTACTTAATAATTCTTATACTAGCAGACGGAACCAAGAAGTAGGCCGTCTATAGCTAACTGCTTCTACCATCTGCTTCTATACTGCATAACACTCTAGTCACAATTCCCTGCAAAGAGAATTCAGGGAGAAAAAGTATCAAGAAAAATGTTACAGAAATTCAAAATGCGCAATGCAGCATCTTTATACGAGTCTAGGTGAGACTTCACCAGATGCTTTACTTTTCTTTTTTCCTTTTTACAGTGTGATTTGCAGAATGCATTTATAGACTTCATTGCTAAACAAAGCCCGTCTATCACATCTATGATATTCTGTAAAAGAAGACAGGTAACCCTTTATCAAGGCACTAAAGCAGATTAGAAGTTCAAATATGAAGAAGAAAATTCATTTTTGCATACCTAGATGGAGTATATATGGGTGCATGCACCATGGATTGGAAGCTGCTAGTAATAAAGTGACCCTGCAAAACAGAAAATTTAATAAGACCAAATGTATTAATACAATGCCAATTTTGGCAGCAGCACTTTTTGTAATTGGTAACCATCCTTGACATACCCTGCCACCAATTTCCCCGTGAAGCACAGCCTGAATCATCTTCTCCATTATCTTTACTGAACTGATAAAAAAGGAGAGCAGTATTAGCAAGTTATTGAAATTCAAAATCTGCATGACAGGAAAAATATTCTCTGAGATACTAAGGTTCTCTTCCATGTCATTAAAGAAACAGTCCAAGAAAAAGGTTATTATTGGAAGTCAAGATATTTCAGTGTAAAATGATCATGCAAGGGAAAAGCGACCCACATTAGTTGGCTCATGGAACATCGAACAAGAAAGTGATCAGCCCAACTTCACATGTCCTTTATCGCATTGTAGCAAAAAGGAAAACCAAATRCTTCTGAGCTATGACTCTATTCAAAATGGTAGATAGATACTCACAGTTGTGGGCACTGAGCTCTGCGTATTCTGAGGACGAGAATAGACATCTTGACCCCCGTAGTATATTGAGGAGCTGAGGTGGCATGGTTGTACTTTTTCTTCATGATAATATGCACCCATGTCCCTAGTTGAGGTATAATGGTTTTCACCTCCACTGGCCTGGGAAAAATTTTCTGAAAAGATAAAAAAGAGAGAGTCGGCCATAATATAACTACCAGATACGAATGTCAGCAAGAAAGAGAATTGTAATTTTTCACATCCTGTCAATTCTGATAAATCTCCAGAGAATTGAATGATTTGCAGTAACATGCTTTAGTAAAGGTCTCAAAAGGATTGACATGTATGTCAAACAAAGTATCTTTGAGCTTATAAAATGATATCATGGTCAAGATTCTATTTGTACACAATCAACCATGTCAAAACAAGAAATGAGTATTGACCTTCCACTAGGATTTCTAATTAGCATAGTATAATACCTTAATAGAACACTYATTCTTTATTAAACTCGAGCAGTGAGGATCCAAAGTGCATTACAAAAGTAATAGTGAAAGAGTTAATGAAGGATCGAAGCAGCTAATATTGATGGAATATGCACAGGGAAACCAAATAAAATAGAGGATATTGGTATGATGCTGATGAACATACTAAAATTCCAACTTTAGTAACAAGGAATCTGGTTAACAAACCTGCAGGACCAGTTTGTGTATTACAGACCGGACTAGCAGGATCTTGCTTCTTTTCAACTGTCTCGGAACGCACAGATTCACGTCCCAAAACCTTCAAGTAAATAAATAAAGAAGCAATTTAATTGTTAAATTAAGCCAGAATATGACGGCAAAGAAACATAAATAAGCTCCCCAAAGCTCCACTAAGTTGTGCCAGTTAAACATGGCATAGAAGCTCGAAACTTTTGGTGTAAGAGAATATAAAATATCCATATATCTTCTCAAGTCTGCAATCAGTCTTTCTTATTAAACAATCATGAAATCTAAGCAATAAACAATGAACAGAAAGAAATCTCACATCATACAGCAGCTAATTTAGTCAACAATGGATAACATCTCGCACAAGTTGCACATTTGTCTTTTTCAGTTTTTGTTTCATTGACTAAAGAATTGRAAATTTAGTACATTTCTCCACATACACTTTCGGCCTTAACTATATCGCAAGATGCTTTGAAGAGAAAGACTTTCTACTTGCTCAATGATTAGCGCTGCATAATTTTAAAGATTTGTAAACTGGGAGTTCCTAATCTCCTTCTGAATTAGTGGAGAATGCTTCAAATGAGAATGGCCGTGCATGGACGGAATGACATGGATAAAGAAGATAATGCATGTCAACTAGTACAAGGCATCCAAATAAGTCAACTAAAAACCCGAAAGGAMATAGTAGAGGAAAACCATGAAACGCAGACACCTAATTGCATTAAAAACCACAATTGGATTGAATAACTTTTCAGAAACCCGAAAAGAACCCATTAGAAAGACCATAGTTGAATAAAGGCGATACCTTGGGTGAAGGCGCGAAAATGGAGCCGAAGATTCCGGTAGAAGACGAAGCAGGGGAGTCCTTGGAGCCAAAGAGATCAGTAGTAAATGAGGAAGAACCAGATTGCTTTCTCCYCTCCATGTCCTCTGTAAACGATTGTATATCTGTTTTTCCTTGTTCGCACCTCAAGAAACGAGTGAGATTGGTGTGGACGCCCTAGAAGAGAGTCCCTTTTACATATAAACGAATCTCACCGTCAATAAGCCCCAGAAAAAACGGAATGGATGATAAGTGCCCCAGAAACAAACAGAAAGCTCAGAGCTTTGAGATAAGGAACGCAATAAAGGAACCCCAGCGGACAGAAACAGAAAGAAAGGAAAGAAAACAGAGATATGAATGGTGACACACGTGATTGATCGCTGATGATGTATGTGAGAGAAGAAAAAGGAAGAGAAAGCAAAGAAGAAGAGAGAAACCAAAACGAAACCGTCGCCCCTCAGAGCCTAATATTACCAATAATGCCTTCTCAATTCTGAATTCTTGATGTCTCCCTCTCTCTCTCTCTCTCTATACGATATATATAAGTATTATAGTTATATTGGTGGATCTGTATATACCTCTCCCTATCTCTCTATGAATGGTATGYAGTGAAAGTGAGAGAAATGATGATCTTGTTGGCCGACGATCTCTCTTATTTGGTTTTCTTTTCTTTGGGTATTTCCTAATCTAATCTTCCTTTCTGTTTGTTCAGTTTCGGTTACTCTGGCGTTATTTTCTCTTCTCCTACCCGTCAAAAATCTAACAGCTTGAAGCCACGTGTAACGGTGAATCTTCGATGTGGGACCAGTACGTGCTGTTCCAACCTTTTACCGCCACGAACACCTTAGTGGATAACAACATACCCTTCCTTTCCTYCCTTCACGACTCTTTCTCRCASTCTTCTCCTCCCTTCCCTCTGATGATTCTCAGACTATTACTGCTGCTTCTTTGATTATGGTTATGTCGTTTTCTTGGAACCCCACTTTTTTGACTTCTYCTTTGTCACCTTTYGATCTATTTAATAATCAATTGGAGAGGAGATAACATTCACACTGATGATCACTGTGTGTGTAAGAGTAACTGCCATCAGTTTGTTTGTCTCCGACTGTGTGACTTATGTAAGAGACACAGAGGAAAGAGGAGAGGGAAGGGAAGGGAAGGTCGGACTGATCTTATCTCTTTTTATCTTGTCGGACCAAACAAGGTGTCTTCTTCAATCTCMGAGGGGCAGTACATGGAACTCATCACGACTCACTTGGCTACTTATTTAAAGAACGTCTCAAAGGCCATACCATCGTATGGTATAGGCTATGTTTTCTTTTACAATATGATATCCACCATCTCAAWTGAAAGAGAAGTATTTCGGGTGTTCTAATTTTGGGAAAAAAAATTTCGAATACAAAATTAAAATTTGTGAATATATAATTTGAATTAATCTCAATTAACTGTAATATTCTATCCGATAATCTAACCAATTATATATATCACTTCCAAATTTTATGATATTTATTTAAAAGATGAAGTATTTAAAGAAATCAAGTTAATAGAAAAATCACTTTATATGGTATGTCCAATAGTAAAGTCAATTAATCCATCCTCCTCAGCTTATTTCTCTCTTAGACTAATTATGAGCATTCAATAATCAATCTTGATTTTGATTTACTATTCATTCTACTCATGAGATTTTAACGTACTATTTATCAATTAATACATTTAGACGAGATTCTTTATTAATATTTATTAAATTAATTATATATTAAATATTTAATTTTATTAAATGAGACCTTTGACACTTGCTGTATCCGAAGACACTGTCTTGTTGTGATATATTCCCACAAATTAGAGAGGAAACTCAAGAAATATGAAAGGCAAAAGGATTATGACTCAAAGGTAGCTCACTTTTTCTTGGCATTTCAATACGTTACACAAAGAAATACGACCAAAGTGGCAAAGTTGAATTAATATATGGAAAAAAAAAAAAAAAGAATG
Organism: Rhazya stricta; assembly: GCA_001752375.1. Classification (NCBI taxonomy): domain Eukaryota; kingdom Viridiplantae; phylum Streptophyta; class Magnoliopsida; order Gentianales; family Apocynaceae; genus Rhazya; species Rhazya stricta. The sequence continues at coordinate 3,542,437 of MEJB01000007.1, read as the reverse complement.
TGAAAGAAAGAAAGATAAGAAAGAGTACTTGGGAGAGGTGGGCCTAAGTGGGTCATTTTCGGGTGGTGGAGTGGGCTCTGATTAGAAAATGTGGACTAGAGCTTGAAGATATGACAAGTGAAGAGGGCCCAGAAGGTGCAGTTGTGGGTCGCCGCGTGCTCTATGAGTGTGCGGTGTTTGGCCACATGGAAATRAGAAGAGTACTATTATTAGTTATTATTATAATGAGGTCGACCACACAAGRCAATTGGGAACTTCTTCTTTTTCACCATCATACGACCATTAATGAATTCTCTTTTTGGCTTATCCAAATATCCGCCCCTTTAATTTCTTTAATCAACATCACTCTCTCTCTCTCTCTCTCTCACACACACACACATCATTTTAACTCTTCTTTTATTTCCTCAATTTATTGTGTGCTTCTTCCACTACAAATTAATTTTAATTTTCTTTATGCACCATTGGCCACYGAATCTATCGAGGAAGAAAATAAAATAATTTAATCATAGCTTATACCTAAAGAGAATTGTATAGTTTCTGTTTTTTTTACAGGTATTTTTGAACTTTTTGTGGAGTCATTAATTTCTTTCTTCGGGTCAAAATGGAAGTGATCCGATGAATATAAATAATGCGAATTGATTGGTTTTAGATTTTGGATGGACCTTCAGTGCATATCAATGGGCTTAGTTTTGGGTTTTTGGCAACAAGCCCAATAGTGATAGTGGATCAGTAAAACTTACTGGACTTTTCCCAACCCATTCCCTGGGCCCCGTTCTATTGAGAACTAGTGATAAATATTTCTACTCAGCGATTCTTCTCCTCTAGAGGGTGTATGAGAAGGACTACATGATGTTGTGCTCCTGTTCATACCATCATACTAGTATCTCCCATGTTTGCATTACCGGTGATTCTATTTCACCATTGCTGATACCTTCCACAAATCGGTGTCCGAGCAAAGAAATCATTGTTAATTCATTAAGTAGTCCCCCCCCTCCCCCCCCCCAGAAAAACCCCCCGAACCGTTCTAATATGAGTGAGCTCATCTATCTTTTTGAATATTTGTCACTTTCTTGAATTGGTCCAAAACCATCGCCAAAAGCCAGTTTTTCAGGTTGTGATACAGGTGAAAGACAAGAAAAAACTGCTTGAATTGATGCATTAAGGCTCTTCAAATCTTGGACACGCTCAATCTCAAACTGGTAACCTCCTTTCCCGAAGGAAAGAAGTGCATAGACAGTAAACAGAGTCAGGAAAGAACCGTTGTGGTTTAGGCATTTAACAGAAAGCTTTGTTTCCCTAAGAAATTAACTCTGGGYGTCAATGATCAGTGGCATAGGCATAGCACGATGGAATTAGTTTGTCGAGTTAAAATGGCAAGTCCCCAAAGGGTCATATCCCGTGAAACTTGAATTACGTATGAATTCATCCATAGAAATTGACTTTTGTGAAGMTCACGATTTGTAAGTGAACTATTGCGGCTTCTGATAACTCGCCTGCAGTTCTAAATGGTTAGAAACATTGGCACAGTGAGTAAGAACAAGGGAAAGGAAGATCTGGAAACCGAGAGCTTCGAATAGGCAATCGTATACACACAGATAGGGGACAGTTTTATATGCTGTACATACACAATTACAGTAATTCTACGACTGAAATTTCCAAGGCAGGCACCGAATATCAGAGCAAGCTCCAAGCCACGAAGTTGTACACTGATCCCCTCCAGCGGCGATAGCAGCACCATCGCAACACTTACAAACGATTCCCAGTGTTGCAAGAGTATTTGAGTATCCTGTTAAATCAGATAGTTCCGTAAGTTTACAAACTGATTGATATAAGCATCAAACTAAGAGGAAGAGACAGACTGCCGAGGATCCTTACTGTGTTGAGCTAGGAAGGGAACCGCCCTGGCTTCTACATTAATTAACTCCTGACGTCCAAAACCCATAACCAAAAGCAGCATCAAGAAAACAGAAGCCTTAGAAACCATGATGTCTGAGGCCGTCACTGTGCTAACACAAGGATTTATTAATCTATCTGATGAATGAAGTAATGGGGGTGATTATGGGTATCCTCGAGCATTTTATATGATTGAAGGATCCATCCAGTAGTTAACTTCAAGGGAGAGAGTCTTTGTTTAGTCTAATTCTAGAAGAGTTGGTGGCCTTTTCTATTTGAATTGGAGCAGACGAGACGAATGTGTGCTTCTGGAAGCAGTACAGTCGTGGAGCCAGAGCCATCACGTTGCAAATTTTCTTTACGTGTGGTTTGATCGGTTCGACCTTGGAAGCTTCTCTATTTTAACTTTACTTGATATTGGTGGGGCATAATGGGCCTCGTTTTGGATTAGTACGCGATGCGTTTCTTGGTTTTGATACTGCATACTTTCTATAATTTCAAACGATTCCAACTCCGGCAACCTTGACAGTTCGTTGACTCAGACGGTTGACTTACAAAGAATGTTAAAGATATTCTAATATATATTTTTTACTAAGCTCTCTCCTTTGTTTTTTTTGACATTAATTTAAACATAAATAATAATAAAAATATACTAAAATATTTGAACCGTACAAACACATAATAACCAATATGATTGGAGAATAATAATCTCATTATATAGGCAAAACTCGGTTCTATCAATATTTGCATAAATAAATTTTTGACTCTCCAGATATTCAATTTTTAACCCCGTGTTTCCATTTCAAACAATCGGGTAAAAGACTCAAATGAAACTGAAAGTTGCTTTCTGGTCGTGGTGACTGACCTAAAGATTGCGTTATTTCACCACCACCCCTGAGCAAATTGTCATCGAATGAAGGCATCGTCTCTGCTTGCCAGTTAACTGAGTATGACTATACTGCAAAGTAGGTACCATCAACTTCTCTGCCGCTACAACATGACAGAAACATCCGAAACTTGGAGAAACTAGTAATGTACTTTGAATTTGCAAAAAAGAAATAAAGAAAAAGGTTCATTTTCACCTCACTGAAGCACATATACAGACAAAGTATTGTCATCTTTTATGTTGCTGCAATTATCACAACATTTAGCAGAGCCTTCCCAGAAACCACCTTGCTGCTTCATAGTCTAACTCGAGACAAGTTTACCATACGTTTCTCAGAAAGTAAGTTACAACTATATAATCTAAAACCACTGAGGAAAAAAGGACGAAGATGCCACAAAAACAGGACTAACAGCAAACAAACAAGCTTATCTACCACCACTGCCAATTATATAAAGTCGGTGTCATTCCCAAAGTGTTCCAAGTCTGGATGAGTCCCACGTCCAGGCCTCCTTGGATCCCTGGTACATACCCACAAATTAGAACCTTTTGTAGAGTGTAAAAGCAACATTTGCTAAATCAACAAACCCATTCGGCAAACTACTTAAGCACCAACTTACCTATCAAGCACAAATATTCAGGTTACCAGCATAAAGCATAACACAAGAAAGTCTATTTAAGTTTAGAGCTGAAGTATGAGTAAGTGCAAATAGATCCATCCTAACACAGCAAGATACCGTTCACAAACGAGATTCCTGGCTTTTTAAAACCTCCAAAACACAATAACCACTAAAAGCTTAGAGAAAAGAGGGAGTACGAACTACTCATCGACGCTACCAATTCCAATTTACTTTTATACTTGGGGTAGCAGAACTTTATTTCAGTATGCAGCAACAATTCTAACAAATTATATAGGCAACTGTTTTCTCATGAATGCTGAAGAAGAAAGGTATATGACAGTCAAAAAACTAGACGAGACATAATAGGAAGTGAAAACATTTCAAGAGTTCACCAGTGGTTTTTAATAATTACACTAATCCAACAAAATTTACTGCATTTACTGCGACTTAGTGTCCTAGCATGATCAAATAAAATCTTTTAGGAAACAGTTATTGGAAAACATATAAGATCAGTATAGTAGTTCAAACAAACTCATTACTATTACATTAGCAGCTGCAGTTCCTTCTTGAGGAAATGAACAACAACATTTTATGCCCACGGACATTCCATCAATGAAGGAGAAAAGTATCTAGAGTTTGGTTGATCCATATGAAACTAAGGGATTTGATTAGGAGGGAGGAAAGGTGTGCTAAACATCTACTAGGATTAAAAGATATCTAGTTATTGGTGCCCAACCTTGAAACTACTCAATGTACATATTCAAAATGGGGAACTAGCTAATTGACCAAGCAAAACGCAGAAAAACCACAAAAGATGAAATGTCACTTGATAGTAATGTGGTAATGGCCACAGCAACTTTATATTCAATTAACTATTACATATGCATATATCTTCAGTCAACAAGTGATGCAGGTAAAAGAATCTACAGCATTCCCATTCACACACCTAGAACACCAGAAGAGGAATAAAGTGCTTCAGAGACAGCAATCAAAAATGTCTCTAGTGATCAAAATGCCCATGATTTTTCATACCAAAAGGATATATATAATACTTATGCTCCTCAAAATCTAGTGAGTGGTTTAGAAATATAGTTCAACAAAAATACTTTAATCAATCAAAGCCAATCCGATGTGCATTAGTTTACCTGACAAAGCGGTTGGGCTCAAAACCGGGGACACCAGGTGGACCATAGGGATCAAAACGAGCGCCAGGTGGGACAGTCCTGCAATTATATATCAATTTGGAAACAGCAGCTGAAAGAGATTAATTCTATTCTTATCATGTATTTGCAGTATGTGCAGGTGTGACAATATACATAAGAGAGCTGACCCTGGTAGTCCTCCTGGCATAYGCGGTTCCCTTCCTACTCCACCAAAGAACCGTGGATCATTTGGACCTGTTTTAAAGTATAAAATTATTGTCATCTGAAAAGAATGTTCTACTTGAAATTTGATTCAATTAGATCAAGAACAACACTTGGCAAACTAACCTACAAGCATTCCACCACTGCCACCAAAATCACCCCTTCAAGAAAACAAGAAGAAGATTTAAAAAAATAAATTATGTTAACTTAGTGTAAAGCAATCAGACAAAAGATACATAGCCATTTCCCCTTTTTGAGGAGCGGAAATGAAGCTAGAAAACCTTGTGGGGTACATTCCGGCACCAGGTCCAGGAAAAAGATCATCACCACCAATACCAGGAACAGGAGGAACAATAAACCTGTATTGACACCACAAGAACATCCAAAGAAAAGTAAGCAACAACAAGAACAGAAAGGAACGGTGGCCCATATTCTGTAAACCATAAAAACAGAAGGAGATTCATATGCTGGCAAAGCCACCTTTTCCTAGGAACTGGAAGGACTAGAGAGTATCTTTAACATAAAACTCCTACATTAAACGCTTATAATCCAAAAGGTTGTATGCAATAAAAATATCCAAAAAGTCCCAGGTAGTTAATATTTATAAGAAACTTCAGTTGCAAATTTGCAAAAAGTATTTTCACTGATAATTGAGTGTGAACAAACTATGTATCATATGCCTACGAAATGCTGGGCAGCGCTGCCTTTTTTTTTTTTTTTTTTTTNTTATAAGAAACTTCAGTTGCAAATTTGCAAAAAGTATTTTCACTGATAATTGAGTGTGAACAAACTATGTATCATATGCCTACGAAATGCTGGGCTGTGCTGCCTTATTCTTTTTTTTTTTTTTTTTTTTTTTTTTTTTTTTTAAAAAAGCATAGTAGCTGGTAAACCGCTTCTTCTTCTTCCACGAAGATTCATACAGAAATAGGCTCTGTGTGTCAGTCCAAAATCCTGTATACTAATGTATTACCCTGGTAGAGGCGGATTAGAAGTTGAAGGATCATCAAGATCAGATTCTCCTCTTCGAGGTTGGTAGGAATCATCTCTTACTCCACCTCTGTTTTCACTACAAAAGTTAAAAGATGGCAAACCAACTTGTCAAACGTACATTACCATGAGATGAGGAATGAAAAAAGAAAATGAGGAGAGAGCATAAAAGGAGGAAACTGCAGACCCTTCACAACAATGGGTTATTACAAAGACACATTTAGTCAAAAGCATGAGAAGCCAAAACTAAATGCTATCTATGCAGGAAAATTTTCTTATATTTGACATTAATTTTATGCGAGCAACAGTATGCTGTCTCAAATAAAAACACTTGAGATGATAGTGATCATAAATTGCATAAAACCCAACAAATTGTTAGAACAGGTAATTGAAAATTCTTTTTTTCCGACAAATGACAGTAAGATGTCCCGCTATTTATATAATCCAAGTTCTAATAGACTAATTCATTGTCAACAAGAGCAATTCAAAATCTGAGTTAACTTTAACAGTAAAAACGAACAAGTAAAGTACCTGGGTTTTTGACTCGACRAACCTGCTGAGTAAGAGCCATTGTATCTACTCAAGATCTCTTTATCAATACCTGCAACCAGCTTCCCGAATCCCTTGAACATGGAAGTATAATTGTCTCCCCCATCCTCTATTACACAGTCCTTAACACTAAAGATAATAAAGGATAACAACAACCATTAATTCCCAACTATAACGTGAAATACTTGGTAGGTTTTGGAGGGAAGAAAAGCAACTTACTTAATTTCGAGATGAGCTGGCTCAGAATCACCTTCCCTGAGAGCATCAACAAGTAGTTTGTCATTCATTGCTAGACACTTGACGAGAATTTTTTTTGAACCTTTCTCCGGATTAGAGTAAACGAATCCATAATTATCATCGGATTCGTTCCAATGCTCGATACCCACTTCCTCTACCCCGACCAAGAAATAACAAAAATGCCAAGTCAAAATTGCATCAAACACCTAAAGTTTCTTTTTTTTTTTTTTTTGGGTGCAAAAATAAAAGGTAAACCTCCGGGTGGTGTACTACCTGCGGAAGAGGAGTAAAGGGCATCGTCGACGAAGGCAGATGGGCCAGTAGCATGGAGGACGAAGCCGGAGGCAAGAAAAGATGCATGGACTGCGAAGGCGACCTTGTCGTGGGCGTTTCGAAAGGTAGGCCTCGCGGCCCTAATTATGCCCATCACCGACTGTTCAGTAACTGGCATCCTGTCTTGTTGAAATCGATCGATACTCTGTCGTAGTGCAGTAGGAAAAATCTCTCTGTAGAGTGAAGAGCGATTACATCTAACGGCAGCGGGAATGTTCCCTTTTAAGACGAGAAATCACAATCCACACTGACCTTTAAGTCCTCTCGCGGATATTAAATTTACATTCATACCATTATTTAAATAAATTATGAGGGAAAAGGAAAATCCATTGAAAATAATAACAACTTTGCCAAAAATTGAAGAAAGAATCAACTAACAATATCGAAAATTGAAAATTCCTGCATTTATTTTGGATAATTTTATGAGCCTAATTTATTGAATTCTCAAATTCGGAAAGAAATTGAGCTGGAGTTAATGAGCGTACTGAATTTTCATAAAAAGAGAAGTTCTTGAATTTTCATCGGAATTTTTAGTCAATCCGAGATTCTCCGGTGAAACATTGGCAAATTAAACTCCAATAATTGGATCTCGATTGCCAAGATCCATGTGGCTGGCCACAAAGATACTCCAATAGTCGAAGYCAAAAGCAAATACTCCATTGATCTCGCAGAAGCCTGCCTTGAGAARTAGCTTTATGGTCGTGAAGCAGAAAATCGGATGAAAATGCGGAAACAGAACCCAAGAAGATAAGTCCGCCGCATTCAATCAATGCCAATRGATGTAAATTCTGTGCTTTAAAATTACTGTAGAATAAGGTTTTTGCAACATTAAATCCTACGATGTTTCATTAACAGTATATGCAGAAAAAGTATCTTTTGTTTTTTTTTTTTGTGTAACTGTTTATGTGTGCATAAATCAGGACAACATCTTATCAGACTTTGGAACTAGGTGAAGTAGCAGAAGTAGCCGAAGTAGGTTCTTGGTTTTTCCTTCTAGTAGCTCTAATGTAGCAGGCAATTGCAACTAAAAATGTGGTGGCTAGACCACCAAGTATTACCCCACCACCTGCCACAGATTTATCCAGCTGATGGTGGTGGTCCTTCTTGATTTTGATATCTTCCACTTGAGCATGGGCGTTTTCTTCATTCAAGGAGTTGACACCTTCGGAGTCATGCAGGTTATCCTTTGCCAAAGGCGCTTCAGATGGGCTCAAGCATGGCGCAGCGGAGGCTCTGTTCACTTCATGCTGATGCTTTCCCAGTTTCCGGATTTTATTTTGAGGTGCTTCAGCTGCATCTTGTTGTATGTTGCCGGATGGCGTAGAGGCAATTGTGCTAGCCAAAGATGCTACATCGTTAGCCTTGGCAACAACGACCAAAGCTTCTACCAACAGGAAAAGAACAAGAAGGCGAGCCATTTGTGATGCTCTATTAGGACGAGGAAGATGAATCTTTGAGTCAATACAGGTTAGAGTTAGAAGGTTTCGTAGTATACTCGTCCCGAAAGATGGATCTTGGAGGCAATGCAGGTTAACAGGTTTACGTTCTTATTATATATAAGGGTTTACTATTGTACATCTGATAATGTGAGGTCCGATGGAAAGTTCGCTGCAAATATTTTAGAATTATTTGCAGTATAGTTAAGAATTTCTTCTTCTTTACTTGTCTGCAGAATGGGGGAATCAAGAACTACACGTGTAAAGATTGGATTATTTGAAATACAACTGGAATTTTTTAATTAGGGAACATGATCTCTTGCATGTTTATTTGTAGAATCACATCAATGCATATATTTTCTGAGTATATAGTTTGAAAAGTCTAGCAATCCCAGCCTAATTCAGTGAGAAGTTTACCTTACAGGAGCCATCCCCTGGAGTGAAGGCACTTCAGGAGCTCGAGCCATCACCGTCATTATGATAATTTACTTGGATTGACAAGTACTAATCCAGAAGCATACATGATACACAGCTTGAATCAGTACTCCCAAGGAGAACCAATCTATAATTGCATCATCTGGTCTTTCTTTCGAAGGGACACCAAATGCAAAGGTGAAATAATTTTGATGGATGTTTTGCCCCTATCCATGAAGCCTAAAAGATGATGCCATTAAAGGGTAGTGATATTTTTCACATATATTCACCACATAGCATGATCTCTACATGGTAGATTAAGGAACAAATCAGAATCCAAGCAAGATTTTTGTATCTGAAATCTCCAAACCTGCAAAAGACAATCGCTTTTGTTTAAACAAATATTGGAACCAAATGTATCAGGATTAAATACTAACAGGAGGTATCGATGTATTAGAAAGTCAGAAAATTTTGTTACTCGAGCAGCAGCAAACCTAGACCAAAAAGATTCCGGATCATTTGTCGGTGCAGGGGAGCCTAGGCAAACATAATTGAGGTAGACGAGGAAGAAGACAATGGCAATATTCTGATGATTATGTGGTAGCTCAACAGCATGCATTGAAGTCTACAGCTAGTATGCATGTGTGTATTGTCTGTCTCGTGGGTGCTGAGTCTGCTGACTAGCATAAATGAAATCTAACCATCGTTGCATGCTGAAGTTTCTTTCACCCTATGAATGGTTACTTGTTTCGAAAACCAGAAGCATCTTTTAATTTCTATTAATATTTGCTGACTTGAGCAAACCAAGCTGCTGCGAATATGCCATTTTTAAATCGACCTCAGCATTGGTTTGCTCCGAGTATGGGAAACAAAAGATGCCCATTACAGCTCAGAAGTCCCATTTGCAGTTTCATTGTCCAGTGACTCTCGCTGTATCTCTTGCATCATGATATTTTCCAGATTGCCCTACATTTGGCTTTTCTTCATTAAACAAACACGCTTTTCTTGGCATTTTCATGCCAGTAGAGCTCAAGAATCTCTGATAGTCAGAACCAGAGAGTCAGGTGTTATTGTTCAAGTGGACGTGCTGTGCTCTGCCCATGGACATTTTCAAGATTGACGCCGACACATGAAGGTGCACGTACAGAACTCCATATATTCTAATGCATTAGATTATCATCAATGACTTTATATTCTACTGAAACTGAAACTAAATAAAAACCTCCAGTATTATATTATGCTTTTCAGATGAAGAATTACGAATTGCGAAACATCGATGGCTGTCACTCTGGGGAATTTCATTTCCATCCCGGCTTCACGCTGCGGGCAATGATACCTTAAACCTGTCTAGGGCAGAACGAAAAATGTTGATTTATTTGCACTCACAAGATGGCAAAATTGGGAAAAATATATAATATGCACCAGCCGGGAATCGAACCCGGGTCTGTACCGTGGCAGGGTACTATTCTACCACTAGACCACTGGTGCTCGGTGGAAGCTTCCGTCCC
>MEJB01000007.1:3512598-3531758 GCA_001752375.1 Rhazya stricta | reverse complement strand
AAGGATAAACAAAGAGGAAGAGAGTCGACAAACGACTTGGCTCATCAACCAATTTCTACGCCTAGTGACGACTTCTGCTTCGGGTGTGAGCCGGAGAGCGACTTCTGACTATTCTGACCTAAACCACCTCAAGCCACTTACTGACGCCACGGTACCTAAAAATTACCTCGTAACCCGGCGGTAACGATAGCATTGAAAATCCCAGGCATCCTGAAGCTAAAAACCCTGCCTGGGACCCCCGTCAATGGTATTGAAATACCATTTTTCTACTACGGATAAATCTAAACCACCCTAATCCGTCCCCCCTTGCAAGCCAATTTAAATAATTATCGTCCAGTCTTACAAAAACTAATTCCCGTTAGCTATTACCCTATAGCTACTAAATTCGCTCCAATGCATATCATAATTGGACCACGTGCGTCGGCAGGGGCGCTTCGTTGTTTGTTAATTGGTCATCTACCTTTCAGTTCCTGTTTCTCTCTTGAACCCCGCCAGTGTCTGCATGCTGCGCCCGCCGCCTCGCACTATACCGGTGCACTTGCTAGAGTCGGTAATTACGGTAATCTCTCCCTTGCGTATAGGATCCAGTCTTTCCTTTGTGGGACTTCCCCACACCGCCCCGTACACCTCCGTAAAATGTGGAATCCCCGACACTAGCCTTCATGTGCTTGTTCCGCGCGTCTTGCGCGCCGGTGGTTAAGCCGCTCGTGACAGCGCATTCCGGCGCGACAGGTCGCTTCTACGCCTTCGCGGCATTGCTGTACTTCCTCTCCATAATAATAATAGCGCAAAGCGAATTCGAAGAAAGACCTACCTGGGCCCGTTCGCAATCTGCGTATATTCAAGGAGATGATGTCGATACTCCGGACACCTTTCTCAAATCCTTTACCCCCACAAAGCCTTTCATCTTTCAAAACAATTTCGAGCGAAGAGCAATCTCAATTCCTCGCCTCCAAAATCCCTTATGTCTCCCTCACTACCACAAGCTCTACCTTCCGCACTACGACGATTCGAATGGGTGGTGGGCCCAGAACCTACCCTGGAGGCGTCTCAAAGTGGCAGTGGAAGCGAATGCAAGCGAAGAAAGCAAAGCAACTCCTCAAGGCTCGGCTGGCCCGAGAACGCCAAATTTACGAAATGCGGAAAAGGGCTGAACTGCAGGCAGCGGTATCGGAGCTAGAAAGGCCGTGGGAGGTTGTTGAGAAAGCTCCTACTTTGTTCGCCGTGAGTGCTGATGAGCAGTTGAAGGTTCTAGCCGATCGGTTCCAGAGACCCGGTGGGTTTGATATGTGGTCCGAGAGAGATGGACCCGAATTGTTCAAGCCTCACAAGGAGCTGCCCTCGGCTAGGTTTTTCCCAAAAGGGGTTGTTCATAGCATCAAGCCCTATGAGAAAATTGAGAAATGTAATGATGGTTCCCATGAATTGGAAAATTTTGGGGTTGAAGGTGACTGGGAAAGAGGGGTGCAAGAACATCTGCTTGATGAGAAATATGGGAAACTGCCAAAAGGGGTGAACGGAGAAGGAAATTTTAATTCTTTACCGGAGAAAGATTCCATGAATTCTTTGAACGAGGGCAATGGTAGAAAGGTTCTGAAGAGTAATATTAGAAAGAATAACTATACGAAAAGGCATACGAGGGATTCAGCAGAAGTTGGATTTCGTAATGCTGGGAGGAGTCTTCGTCCAAACGATACTGTTAAAGGGAATAGGAGGCTTGACGTAACTGAGAAGGCTAAAATTTCAAAATCGGCAGTGTATGATTTAAATTTGCAAGAAGATGGTGGTTTTGGGTTTCCAGCAGAGGATAGAAAATGAAGATACTTTACTCATGAAAGATTCTATAAACAAGGACTGATTTTAGCTGCAATGCATTGGTGACAAAGTTTCCGAGAACTGTGAGAAATTCATAAGGTGAGGAACTCTGCKTTGCATATGGTTTACTAGATTCCGAGTTGCTACAGTAAGTAGTTTTAAGATTTTTGTTCATGGTAAGGAGGTCAACTGGAGCTCAAACATTGTAGAGGGACTCCCGTTCCCAGAACTTTCAGATGTGTATTCTTGTTGCTGCTAGTGTGTCTTGACTTGTAAAGTGTATACCCATCATGTAATATCAAATCAATTTATCCAATGTTCTTTATTTTCTGAAATTAGTGAGCTGCATTGATCGAACATGGTTTCCTCTATTCCTCTGTTTTCTTTATTTTACCCTTCCGATATTGTTTGGCCACTTCGGTGCATGTTCTATAACTGATTTATCAATTTATGGGTGCTTGCAGCACTGACTATCAGTGTGAATCATTTACTTGACTTAACCGCCAGTGTTCTGAATAATCGAGATGGCTACTGCAGGAAATATGTCTACCTGTAGTATTCATGTCATCCATATAGGAAATAATCGAATTGCTGATTGATTCCTTCTTATTAATGTTCTTTTCTTTCAACCTACGAATTATATATCTAATTTGCTTTATAGATTATTGGTAACTATTAAATAAATCATCACATAACATCCTGTTCCCTATTCCTTTGTGTATTTAGTGCAAGTGCTTGCAGCACTAGAAGTCAAGTGGAACTTTAGATTGACTACTTACTGTCAAAAGGATTTGGGTATCTTTTTTCTGGAAATTGCTGAAATTAGTTCTCTTGCCATTTTATAAAATAGTTCACTAGCTTTTTCGGTTGGCCCTCTTGAGAACAAACAAGAGGACAGGAGCTCTGCATATTAGTGTAGATAGGATGAGAAATAGGCACCAAAAGGAGGAGAAAGAATGGCTGCTCAAGGATATTACAAGGTTATAGAGAGTATATATTTGTTCCCGCAACCAAAAAATACGTATGACGGCTATATCGTTACAAGTACATGTATATATTTGAACAATTTTTATGAAGTAAATGGAAGATTATCTGCACAAGAAATGGGCATTTTCTTGTTTTGCTTAATTAAGCCAATCTTTTAAGCTAAAAGCTGTTTCTAAGCTCTTATCTGATTTACCTTTCTAATTCAATATTAAGAAAGCGAAAAAAGAATAAGGGAAAAAAGGTTTCCTGGGTGACAACAGTGGATGGGCTTTCTGAAAGACATTTCTGTCAATAATCTCTTTGCAATGAAACTAACAACCTTTTCACTAATCACTTCGGTCCATCAACTTCATAGAAGTTAAAAGCAAATGAGAACAGGCCCAATATCAAATAAATTGAATGGAAAGTAGTTGTCTTCTTAAATAAGTGGACGAATTGACCACTGTTCCAATGAAGAAGCAAAAAGAAAGTTATAAAACTAAAAAAAGAATGAAAAAGGAAAGATTAGTTTAATTGAACTGATTGCTCGATATATTTCATGGTGAAAAACTATGCATGCATTCACCAAATTCTTCACATGACCCTTGTGCTCTGATCAGGATTGCTCTGTGTCCCTCCATGTAGGAGTGGAAGGAATGGAAGAGGCTATATATTTTGACGAAGTCCTGTCATCTGTAGACTCCCTTAAGTTGAAGTTCACCATGCTTCAGCAAATTTGCCACCTGATTTGCATGTGAATTATGATTAAGAAGAGGGAAAAAAAAAAAAAAAGAAATTGCATATGAATTGGCTGAAGTAATCGTTTTGGGAAGAACTATGTGTTTGTTTGCTTCTCAGTTCCTCTATCTGATAATCAAACCTGAATTCTGAGTGCGTTCAGAAAGCGATTCTTCATTAGTTGCTATCGATTTCAATGTATCACTTTTCCCCGAGCTCCTCAGTCGTTGTTTAATTGTCAACTCCCTTTCTCCGAATCTACGAATCTGACAACTGAAGTTTGTAAATTTTCATGATGTAGTGGCAAAAGAATTAGTGCGTTGGATAATTTGATGTTCTGATGGAGAACATATGCTCTGCATTCTTATCAGTCTCAGAACTTTTAACTTGCATATTGGTTCCTATCCTCCCCCCCGGGTCCACTGAGGGTTAGTTATTTGAGCAAGATGAATGGTTTCTTTGTTTTCTCTTGTGGTATACTCTTGTCTGCTTTAGTACTAGTTTATCCCTTTCTGGATAATGATGACTAGCTATAAGTGGATGAGTAGTCGAAAACTTCTCAGATATGAAAACAATTTGCTCTTTGATGTTGGCTCAAACTTTCTCGTCCATGTGTTTTTATCTCCAGAATTTGAATAATTTGGTTTGAGTCACAGAGCTGATAAGATATTTAAGAATTTCTCTGGGTTATTTGAGTTTTGATTAGTAAAAGTCTTATTATATGATTGGGAGAAATACAGAAATGCACAATTGGCTGTGGATTGCYTCTGTGCAGTCCCCCACAATGAAGTTTTTAATTAAGTTCTCTAGCTTAATGCAGATTGCTATTTRAGTTTATGATCTGGGTGGAATATAGTTATGATTTCCAATGTAGCAAGTTTTTGTCGGAATAAATGGATCAAAACCAATATTAAGAGTCTATTGTTAGTCACTAATTGAGCTTACTGCAAGGAAAGGATAATTATAGCATAAATTGGTGGTTTGACTAGTGCTGCGACCACCCTCGTTGGCATGTAGGGTTAGTCGACATCATGCACATRCACTTACCTTCGGGATTCTAGAAGTATAACCCTAATTATGGTATRAMCCCCAGGACAAAAGGAGAAAAGACTAAGTTATGTGTGYGCTTAAGTGACATAATACCATTTATGCCTGGTAATGTTCATTCTTCATAATTGAAATCTGATGGTGATGGGCATTTCTTGAGGAACTCTTGACCTTGGACATTAGGTTGTGGATAGAATGGACACCCTCCTGGTCTTAGAATCAATGAGAGGCAGCAAAATGAACAGCTCTATCTTGTACAGTTAAATGGCGATGATTCCAACTCATTAACCACAGATCTTTATGTAGCAATTGGTTGCAACGTTTCTGTCTTTTTCTGGGCCATCTAGATAGTATTTTGTTGCAGGACTGCTGGAATCACTTTCTTGACGGCCAAAGCTACCCTATGACAGTGTTCCGGTCTGTAGAGTTGAGACACATGTGGTCATCAGTTCATTTCGAAAAGGGGAGGATGTATTCTCACTCTCAATATATGGTTGTGTTTCTCTTAAGTCCTGTATTTTTGATTAATTGTGACTAAAAACTTGTACTATATTCTTAAAGCATACGGTTTTCCAAAACATGGAGTTTCAGAAGCATGATGCAATGGAAATCCTGGAGATGTGCAGGCAGTTGATGTCTGTCTTCCTCCCCAGAAGAAGAGTAAATGGTGAAGTGTCATGCAATTAGTAGAGTTGGATCGAGCTTAATTGGAACCCTTGTTTAACTAACCATAAATTCATCACCTTCAGTTGAGCACTATAAAAGCGAAGCACATTATGTGGTGACATAATATTTTGGGTTAAAAGAAGAAGATCCGAAAAGTAAGCAGAACCCCACCCACCCACCATATCTCTGTGTCCTTCCCAACCAAGTAAAGCTGCACAGTTGAATMCAGATTAATTAACATGTGCTTCATTTACATACGTGTCGGTAGAGGAGATTGCCTTCAAGTTTTTACCTTCTTTTTGAAGTTTGGAATMTGTTCTTTAAAATRGAAAGAAACAAATTAGCTTCCTAGCTAGCATATGCAAAATATGCTTAATTACATRGATTTCTGATTCGTCTTCATGGTCTTCTTTGTGTCTCCATCCCTTCTTTCTCTTTGCCGTCACTTCTCCTCATGACTAAGAACTCTTAAGAGATCAAAGAATTGGACCGAGGACTTCAGTTTTCGCCTACATTTGTCTTGTCTTGAAAGTGATATGTTATTAGGATTTTTATTCAATGAATCTGCCAAAGCAGAAATGATAAAAACATGGCTTAAGCTGTTCGATGAACCACTTATAATGCACCAAGACACATTTATTATTTTTCCCTAATATAAACGTTGACTTAAGCTGCTATGATGATGATGAAAACATTTATTTGTTTAGAGTTCCTTGACCAAAATTAAGAGTAAATTGGTTTGCTCATAATGCCTCATAAATAATTATTTGACTTTAGCCTAGTGTTCTTCCCACCACCGATCAAGTTCATCTCCATACTTTTTACCTACTCTACCTCTTAAAGCTACTTCTAATTCAATCATCGCTTTGAAATTTRTTATTAGTCACATGCTTAAGAGATGAATTTAAAATGTTACATAGGTAATATGATTAACTATTTACAGTAATCATTCTTCAAAATGACTAGTAGAGAATTATAGTTCTTTAATCGAATTTGGTTACTTACTGAAAGATGGTCCTAGAAGTAGAATTAACCGGATCATGATTGCTAAATGGGAAGGAATATGTTCTTGAAAATCAATATGCCTGGAAAAGGGCGGTGATGCCAACCACTGGTATTAGGTTAACCAATTCTACTAGGTAACAGCTTTCGAGAATCTGAACAGTGCCCAATTGGATGTCTTTCTGCTACTCTCTATGGCCTCTGAGAATTCTCACTTTCGAATCATTTCAGAATTCATGTGGACAATTCAAAAAGCAGCTTTTATTTATTTATTTTTTTAAAAATATGGTATTATTCAATTATATACATAAATAGTTAAAGAAAATTGTTTTAAAGTGCTTTTAATAAAAGTTACAAAGGGATCATTGCAACTGACCATTCGGTGCATAGAGATTTATTTTGTATGTAAATTATTCGATAGTCGAGTGCTTAATTTATAAATTTAAATAAATTATATTTGAATTTTTAATATCGTAGATGAGAAAAAAAGCGAGCGTGAAGAGTTAAAAAGAAATACAATTATCATTTTGATATATTTATTTTCATAAAAATATACTAATTTCAATACAATAATTTGTTATGGAATTGAGAACCTATCAAACTTTGAAGATTTGTTAGGTTGAGAATAAGTCCCCATTTGTTTATTCTTGCTTCGCTATAAGCCCTACAAACAAAACAAGTAGAGAATTTCACTAGCTAGGTAAATGGCCAAGGTATTTAGTAATTTCACCTTTTAAAAGTAAAACTGTTTTTTCCAATCATATCCCTCTTTCTACAAAACTTTCAATTTTACCTTTCAAACCCCAAAGGTCAAAATTGTCTTGTGGTTTACTCTTTAAATGTAGAAGACCTAATTAAGTTATATTTTCATTACTAAACTTCAAGGGTAACATTGATTATTATGACTTTTTAAGGGGTAAAATTGAGAGTTTAGTAAATTGAGGGATGTGATTAAAATATCAAAATATTTGAAAGGCAAAATCGACAAATATCTCATAACTAAAAGATGATCCAAATCTTCAAGTATATATTTTAATTCCCTTTCTTTTTTCATCACCGATAATAAACCTTTTTCAGTATTGGCCGACTTATTGAATTATCGTAAAATATATAATAAACTTTTTTCATTTAACTTTTTTAACGTCATCGTCCTCCTAACTTCGAACCTTTCGAAGCAAATAAAAAATTTTTATTTGACGATCGGAAGTTGTTTCTCCTCCGAGAGCATACAATCTAGCACTCATCCAAACTATCCGATCAATTACGGTGAACGACACCCTTCCTCAATCCTAACAAAAGGTATTTTTAAATAATCTATCTCGTTTGCCAAAATTAATTAATTAATCTCTTTCAATAAATAAATGAACATATTATATTCCAAAGGTAGGTTTTATCTCCTCGTAGTGGATAGTGATGTCTCTGACTTGCCTAATAGAAAAATATTGATTTCCAAATTTTGGCTATTGCTCAATCTTCCAAAACAAATCCATGGAAGTCGACACTTGCAGGTTTATTTTGGGAATAATGAGGAAAGCCACTATTATATACTATAAATAGAGASGAATACTGGGCTTGTTATTATCCATTGGCAAACACTTCCATAATTCTAATAAATAYAAAGGAATATTGGGCTCGTTGTTATCCATTCCYAGATACCTTAATAATTATGATAAATTGGAGGGCTTTTGCCAAAAACCTAAATCCCTAAAAAGAAAACAATAAGAAGGCTCGGCCAAAAATTAGACACCGACCATGCCACCCAAATGCAGGTAGATGCCCATTGTTGAACTTAAAGAGATTCCTGATCTGATATGATGGAAGAGATCAGCAGTAGAATTGGGATATATGAACATAGAAACTATCAAAACTCCTAAATACTGTTGAACATAGACAGCTCTGAAAGAATGGTGTGAACTGAAACATATTGCAACAGTGGTCATCACATTGACTTCAATACATGGATGCCATTCCTGGGTTAAGTTATCACTGTTGAGGACCAATAACAAGAAGATTTATTGTGGATGGAATACTTTTTCTCTATCAACGATCATTCATGTTGACAAGACAGATTTCACTCTGTATTCTAGGCTCTCGCTTATCCTAGAAAATTTTCAACAACAGTCAACACTGAGCTGAAGCCTGGATTCCTCCTCTATATAAAGGGGTGTCCAATTAAGCTTGCATGCACACCCCAAACAGACAACAACCTCAAGTCTCAACTATCCAAGAAAGATAATACACTCAGTCTCAGTGAATTTTACTGTTCGTTCAAGAAAATGGATGGCAACYTCAGGATGCAGGATCAAAGAGAGAAAGGAGGGTCAGTAGAGATTGACGAGGACAAATGGGTTTATGATTCTTCGGTCGATTATAAAGGAAGAGTTCCATGCCGTGCTTCTACTGGTGTTTGGAAAGCCTCCCTCTTTATTTTTGGTAAGGATTTTCTGCTTAACTTCTTAGCAGTAAATTTTCATATCCTCTTTCCTTTTCATTGATTGATGATGATAGAGGGGTAGTATAAATCAGCTTTTTGCGTTTCAGAATGTTCTTCTTTCTCGTACCAAGTGAAGTAGCTATATATATTCTCATTGAAGTGTAAATCACTGGCTGTACCGTTGTGTCTCTCCTCTCTTTATTTCTTTCGTCTTTTTTCCTTTAGCTCCATGGTTTTTCTTTTTGCCATACTGCAATGCTCGGCTGGAAATAGTTTCTTGGTCCCKATCTATGTTTGTCAACATTATTGAAGAATGAACAGCGTTTTAGGTTGCTTTTTGCACTAGGTTTTCTTTGTGACGGTAGGCTGAGGAAACATGTCCGCATTTAATGCTTGGACATAGCTAGATTCGAGTTTTTCACAGTGGAATTCCCAATTATTGAAGGAGAGGAAGTGAAATAACTTCAAATCATTCCCCAGGAAATTGTAGTGATTACATTATCTCAAGCATGATAAAGTCGAACAAATCTTTTTGAGACTTATTTTTAAGTGCACGGCCAAGAACGTTTCATTTCTTTTCACTGTAAACTGACCAATAGAAAAGAATCTCTTTCCTGAAATGGATTTGCAGTTCTCGTCTTTAGTGAGATTGTCAGGAGCTAGAATCTTTCTTTCTCTTCACAAATTAGAGAGAGATATTCTAAAGGTACATAGTTTTCTCCTCCCACTTGGCAAACAAAAGCATGGATTTAGTTCTTCTCAAGTAAATTCYGAGAAGSGGGTGTCATTTCACCTAAAGGCGGAACACTGTTGTCTAGAGAACTAATTAATACTTGTATATGCTCTATGCAGTAATGCAGTAGTACCCGATGCTGATTYGGTTGGGGATCATGGACCAGTATATTTGCATGGTTAATTGTCTAACATCCTAAAATTTGACAGAAGAGAAGTTACATTCTTCAGAATTTCTCTATGCTTGTCGAGGGATTTCTTTTTTTTTTTTTTTTTTTTTTTTTTGGTGGGGGGAGGGGAGAGTAGCAAAGTATCAGTAGTTATTGCATACATTATCTGCAAATTTTGACATGCTATTTCAATCTGATGACAGCAATTGAATTCAGCGAGAGGTTGAGTTATTTCGGAATAGCAACAAGTTTGATCATTTACCTCACCAAGGTGATCCATCTAGACCTCAAAACGGCGGCAAAGAGCGTTAACTATTGGTCAGGTGTTACCACTATTATGCCACTGCTTGGAGGGTTCTTGGCTGATGCTTACCTGGGCCGTTTCTCAACTGTTTTGGTCTCATCTACTCTTTATATCCTGGTATGTTCTCTGGYGAATCCAGTGATGTCTTGTGTTCCTTTCCCTTCTTGCCAAAAGAAACGGGCAAGTGCTTCTGACCAACTTAAGCCACTCTTTTCCAGCGGCTGAATGAACTTTTGTTTAGAAGCAATTCACGAATTGTTCCTCTCCCCCTCGGAGCCTTGCAAACATATAATCTTCTCTATTATGAAAACAAGACGAGCAATAACAATACTAGAATTGTGCAAGTACGATAACATGACTACCCAGGAGTTATAGTCCCCTGATTATTTGCTTGCTGTAACATTCTTGTTCATTCTCATCATCAAAAATTTGAATTTACTTCTCCCTTCTGTAAATGCCAGGGTTTGCTTCTCTTAACTATGTCAGTAGTTGTTCCCAGCCTGCGACCATGTGAAACAGTCAGTTGCAATGAGGTTAGGAGGGTCCATGTGGTGATTTTTTTCCTCGGCATCTACTTAATCTCCGTTGCGACAGGAGGACACAAGCCCTCTTTAGAGAGTTTTGGAGCCGATCAGTTCGACGATGATCATSCTGAAGAAAGAAGGAAAAAGATGTCATTCTTCAACTGGTGGAATTTTGGACTCTGCTGTGGACTATTACTAGGTGTTACTGTGATAGTGTACGTGCAAGATCATGTCAGCTGGGCTATGGCTGATATCATTCTTACAGTAGTGATGGCTGCTTCTATACTAATTTTCTGTCTTGGAAGACCCTTTTACCGCTACAGAAAGACAGCGGGAAGTCCCTTTACACCAATGCTCCAGGTACTCGTAGCAGCTATTACCAAGAGGAATCTCCCATACCCTTCAAATCCTGCTGATCTATACGAAGTTCCCAAGTCCGCGGAGAGAGAAGGAAGGCTTTTGTGCCACACTGAGGGGCTCAAGTAAGATTTCAACTGCATGAGTAACTGTTTCTGTTTTAATAATCACATTTTGGGTAAGCAAATTTGAACGTTCTATATGATCTTCAGATTCCTTGACAAAGCTGCAATCATTGATGAAAACTCAGAATTGGAAAACAAAATGAGGAATCCTTGGAGACTCTCAACCATTACCAGGGTGGAGGAAATGAAGCTCATCATCAAAATGATTCCTATTTGGCTTACAAGTTTGCCATTTGGTATATGCGTAGCACAAGCTGCAACTTTCTTCATCAAACAAGGCACAACATTGAATCGCAAGATCTCCCATGATTTCCAAATCCCCCCAGCCTCTATCTACGCTCTTGCAGCCATTGGAATGATACTTTCAGTCACCATATATGATAAAATCCTGGTACCTGTCTTAAGAAGGGTAACAGGAAATGAAAGAGGCATCAAAATTCTCCAGAGGATCGGCATTGGGATGACTTTCTCAATAACAACAATGGTCGTTGCAGCCCTRGTAGAAAGAAAGAGACTGAAGCTTGTGGAAAAGAATCCATTGGAGGATTCAATTTCAATGAGTGTGTTTTGGCTAGCACCACAATTTCTCATAATCGGAATAGGAGACGGATTTACATTAGTGGGCTTGCAGGAATACTTCTATGACCAGGTCCCAGATTCAATGAGAAGCTTAGGAATTGCTTTATACCTCAGTGTAATTGGAGTGGCAAACTTCCTTAGCAGTCTTTTGATAACAATTGTTGATCAATTGACTGAGAAAAGTGGCAAGAGTTGGTTTGGAAAAGATTTGAACAGCAGCCGCTTGGACTATTTTTACCTGTTGTTGGCTGCTATAACTGCTGCAAACTTAGGCATCTATGTTTTTGTAGCAAGGTGGTATTCATACAAGAACGTGCAAAGGAGGCCCATAGGTGCTGTTGCAGATTGCTACCCGGGTGATGAATTAGAAACACTACCTTAGTCTAAACTTATACATAGTAATTACAGCATATACTAGTCTTTGTATTATTAAGAAGCTGATGGCATCATTGCCACAGTCTAACATTTCCTCCATTTGCCAAATCTTTGTTTGGACGCACTTACTTGCATGTCTGGCTTTCTTCTATTTCTAATGTCGTTATCTTCTTTATGTATCTTATAGTGCCAACGCAAATTTTTTGTCCAAGTTCCATATTATATTCTTTTCAAACGAATAAGTTAACCGGATAAACAGAGCCATTCTAAGCTCAAGAGACTTTACACGGTGACCCCTAGGCCCTGCATCTGCAGCAGCTGCTCTTGTACTCTCAAAGTGTACGAAGTTCCAGCCCTTCTAATTTTGGGCCTCTCGTTGCTAAACTATACTGACCTCCAAGCAGCAGTCAGCACTCCAATGAAGTGTACCAGACAATGTCTTTAGAACTGGTCTCGAAAAGAAACGGGTCGTCTGTATTTCGAGTCCAAAACTATGAAAAATGAAATATTCCAAAATAATGGTAGTTGAATGGGTCCACTCCAATTCTAATCGGTTTTTTAATTTTTATTAATTTCTAAAATTATAGTATTGATGGATTTCAAAAGTCTAGCAAAGGATTAAGAAAAGAGAAGGGAATTGTTTGAGCTTAAATGCGAGAATAGCTACCGATCAAGAGTTATAACCTCAATTTTTGGTGTTAGAGTTACTTTTTAATACATCTTTTATTATGCATCATTTAATATATCAATTAAAATAAGATGTGTATATATATTTATCTTTATCTTGAAGAGGTGAAATTGTTAAAAAAAATTAAGTATTATTGATATTGTTCATATAGTAAAAAATGTGTATTAAATAGTTTTTTTATTTTCAAATTAATTGTGCTTTGTGAATAAGATTATGAAGTTTTTATACTCATAAATGTTTAAATAAAATGAAGTTTTTAAACTTCTTTTAATTTTTTATAATATTTAATGTTTTAATCAATGTATATGTCCAATAAATTGGAAATAAATGTTTTAAAATTAAATAAAATTAATTAAATAAAATTAAAGTAGAAAAATATATTTTAATATATTTTAATTTTTTAAATGATATATAATTTAAAATAATAATTATTTTGAAATGAAAAGATATGTTAAAAGGTTAAATATTTAGAATTTAAGTAGAAGGCAAATACTAAATAAAGGACTGCATGAAAAAAGTGAACGAATTTGACTCACCTGACGTGCCCATCTGTTTTCTAGCCTTGGGTTTTCAATGTAAGTGGGGGTGATCCACGAACTTGGTCGGTCACTGTACTTGTCTCCTTCATCATTTTCAGCATCAGTAGCGCAAATTTAAGTGCAGTTCTAGGAAGATCTCCAATATTGTTTTGAAGAGAGAGAGAGAGAGCATAATAAGAAGAAGGAAACGACTCTGTTGCGTTGTAGGATGAGTTAGGATTTTTCTTTTGTTTTTACACACACCGCCAATTATTTGAGAGACACCGTCTCGCTGTGTCCTTTTTTCCTCAGCTTCTCCTCCCGTCAGCTTTTTAAGTACTGCTGCGGTCCCTTACTAACTCCCAAACAGACAAAAGAAAGAAATGAATCACTGGCAATGGAAGCTTCTCCCCTTTTTGTTCTTCATCTTCAATATCCTTATCCACCGTATATGTTGTGACCTCCCGGGCACGTGGGAMCTTCTGGTTCCCGACGCCGGTATTGCATCCATGCATACAGCCGTTACCCACTTCAACACTGTGATTCTTCTGGACCGCACCCACATCGGTCCTTCTCGTAAGCTCCTTCCCAAGAACCGGTGTTGGTCCGACCCAAAAGACCCTGTCTTGAAGAAAGATTGTTATGCCCATTCAGTCCTCCTTGATCTCGCCACCAATTCTATTCGACCCCTCATGATCCTCACCGACACTTGGTGCTCCTCCGGCCAGTTTCTTCCCGACGGCACTCTTCTCCACACTGGCGGCGACCTCGATGGCTTGAAGAAAATCCGCAAGTTCACTCCTTGTCCTGAAACACCCACTTCAACCTGTGACTGGCAAGAGCTCCAGGATGTACAACTCGACCAAGGCAGATGGTACGCCACAAACCAGATATTACCGGATGGCTCCATCATCATTGTCGGTGGCAGAGCTTCTCCGACTGTAGAATTCTTCCCACCAAGAAAAGATGGTGCCGTAAATTTTCCATTTCTCAGCCAAGTTGAAGATAACCAAATGGACAATCTTTACCCGTACGTCCACTTACTGCCCGACGGTCACCTCTTTGTTTTTGCTAACAACAAGGCGGTCCTGTATGATTACACCGCGACCGTCATAGTGAGGAACTATCCAGTGTTAGACGGGGGCCCACGAAACTATCCTTCTGCTGGATCATCAGTGATGCTGGCCTTAACAGGGGATTATTCCTCRGCGACTGTTGTTRTRTGTGGGGGAGCGCAATATGGAGCRTACATAGAGAGGAGCTCRGATACTCCGGCCAATGGAAGCTGTGGGAGGATAGAGGCAACCTCATCTGACCCGGTGTGGGAGATGGAGGATATGCCGTTTGCTAGAATTATGGGTGACATGGTGATGTTACCCACTGGAGAAGTGCTCATAATCAATGGAGCTCAGGCGGGGACACAAGGGTTCGAAATGGCATCAGACCCATGTCTGTATCCTGTTCTGTATAGACCGGGTGAACCACTGGGGCTCCGTTTCATGACTTTGAAAGCTGGGTTGGTGCCTAGAATGTACCATTCGACGGCGAATTTGTTACCAGACGGTAGAATTCTGGTTGCTGGAAGCAACCCGCATTATTTCTATAACTTCAAAAGGGAGTTCCCAACCGAGTTGAGGATCGAAGCCTTCTCGCCAGAGTATCTGTCGGCAGACAAAGCAAATATTCGTCCACTGCTGCTGGAGTTGCCGGAGAAGGTGCGGTACGAAGAGGTGTTTGAAGCCGTAGTGACAACTGAGCTCCCAGTTGTAGGTGTGGTAGAGATGAATCTCGCAAGTGCCCCGTTTACATCCCACTCTTTCTCGCAAGGGCAGAGAGTGGTAAAGCTCCAAGTTACGAGTCCTCTGCCAGACGGTGCAGGAAAATACAGAATCAATTGTACATCGCCACCGAACGGTAGGGTGGCGCCGCCTGGATATTATATGCTCTTCGCTGTTAATGAAGGGGTCCCAAGTATTGCTCGGTGGGTCCAGATAGTGTCCTGAAATATAGAAAATATACATATATATATTTGTGGTTAACGGCACCTCTCGACCCATTCTGCTTTGAATTAACATCAATCTCAGGAATCTTTTGGATACCTTCTCAAACTGATACAGATAAAGGCTTTATTTAAATTAGTTTATTTTTTTAAAAGTACAATTTATGTATTTAATATTTATAATTTATAAAAAAGATGTCAATGCAATAATTTTTTATTATTATCATCGACYTTTTTTTTTCCAGCCATATTATGTACTATATGTTTGAACCTTATTTGTATCAAGTTTATTTTATAAAAAGTGTAAAAAATGTTCTTTCTGATTCGTAATATTTAAATGCATTTATTCATCTTCGGATATGCCTGTTGTGGCACTCTTCAATATGATCATTTCATCCAACCATTGATGGATTACTTTAGAGGGACAATGTCAAATAATCAGGACCTTTCTGTTGTTGCATTCATTTATATTGACGCAACATCTGCTTTGTTTTCTTATCACTGTCCTTGTCTGTCTTTTCAAGCTGTATATGTTAGTAAAATCTTACTATTAGTTTTAATTAATCATAAATTGCATTTTAAAAAAATATATAATATTTTAAACTTTATTACCTATAAAAACTCGTGCCTACTACTTMTAACTAGTTTCGGATAAGTTCATAATGATAATTGTATATTGGGATTCGATAATTATTATGTGAATGCAATTGACAAGATTGGAAAGATGATTCTAAATTCTAAGGATGCAGCGAAAATTTGATTTTGAAGGAAAAATATTGAGAGCAAAATGATGTTTTTGAGGCACTTATATAAAATTTTAAAAAGTATTAAAACTACTTAAGGTTTGAAAAAAATATTGAGGGTGATTGCTGGTCCCCTCCTTAGCTCTGGCCTTGCTGGGTTCGGAACACTGATTTCAAAATGGTTCTTGCAGTTTCAGAAACAATGCGAATCACCACAACGTGATGGTTTATCTCTTCTCCTTTTTGGCCCTCTTTTTTTTCCCTTGCGTCTTTCACCGAAAGTAGTAAACAGGTAATGTTTGGAGCAATCTAGTTTGCTTATAGGCCGCAACAAAAAAGGCAAGAATTGATGCCATATTTTCTTTATATTTTCCTGAATCTGAGTGGATTTTACGGTGCTTGGAATCAAAGTTACAGAAAAAAGATGCTTCAATACTAAGCTTTGCCATTCGCATTATGAATTAATGGCAACTTCCTTTGGATTAAGGTAACATTCGTTACATCATTCGAACAGAACAGTTTGATATTGAAGCGATCCCTGTTCTGTTTCATCAACCGGCAGCAGCAGCAGCAGCAGGAAGAGTCCTTACGTTACAAGGCAAAATGCAGAAAAAAGATCCCATCTATGGCTGTGTTGGAATAATCACTTGATTGCACCAAGAAAACTCACCGGGCTCAGAGCCAACAGAGAAAAACACGAGCTAAGATTGCAAGTAGTATACGATAATAGTTTCACCTACAATCATATAATTCTTGTATTTCTTGCTTCTCGGTTCTAATAATAGCACTCTACTTAATTATGATCTATGCTTTCCACAAGTTTACGTATTTCTGTTAGGTACCTTTGTCTCCTCCTCTTGAATAAGATCATTTCTCCCCTGCTCCTTTTCATGATCATTTCTAAACCGAGGGCCAGAGAGTATGAGAATAAACTACTCAAGAAAATAGGAATCATTCTTTCAATGCTTGTCTTGGCTGACAAGTTATCGAATTGGAGTTTAACTCGACCTCATCACTTACAATTAGCGTAAAATCTCAAGTGACGATTAATTTGGGAGTTAATTTTGGGTTAGCTAATTTGCAATTCGTTCTGGATTGTATGGTAGCAGTTCATGCTTTCGACATAATTTGAATTGGCAATCAAATTCCGGAAATAATTTCGTAACTGATACATCGTTTTTTTGGAATTAATGGGTGATTAGTTGGAAAATAAATACTTCAATAGAGGCCACGACTGAAGTGGATCGAGATATCCAAAAGTTGAAGTGGGTTTGATCCGTAAAGCCCATATAAACCAACAAACTAGACCCATATCAATCATTTTGCTTCGGATATGAAGTCTTCTTGACCCAACAGAAACTTCTTTAAAGTCTACAAAATACATGGTCCCAAGCCCAATTTTGGTTACAGCCCAACTCTACTGATGACTATGTCCCAATTATGTATTACTAGTATTATATAAATTAAGAACGCAACAGTTTGCTGCAATAGTGTAAGTATACTATTAAAAAAAAAAAGATATCCTTATTAAATTATTACTTCTAATCTCATATTAAAAGAGTTGCTATGGAAATTATTAAATAAAAACAAAACACATATTTAATTATACATTAAAAAAATTTCGAATCAAATCTTCGAATATTAAAAAAGGAAAGTATAGGTGAATATAAAAAAATTAAAAAATATTTAAATAATTTGAAAAAAAAAAGTTAAATGTAATGAAATTACGATCATATTTGCAGTRCAAACTGAGGCAGGCAGACTCAGCAGTTGAAATCATGCTTCTTTATTGACCACCATCAGGTGGTATGAATTCCTTTTAAAATTTGCAGTTGTTTGTATCGGAAGTGGGTATTATTGCCCTGGAAAGTCGTAACCTACTTAGAGAATAGGGGTGGCCTTTACAGGACTTCCCGTGGGCCACCATAACTTTGATACGTAAAAGGTTCATTTTGTGGACTATAATTATTTTCTTTTTCTTCAATCGCTCAACAACCCTTCAAATTAACTGCGTGGTAAGGGTTGAAGGCTTGCATATATAATAGAGTTACACCTATCAAATTTTATTAATTCGATTAATTCGATATTTTTATTCTTTAAATAAAATGAGAAATTCTATCTCCATTTTTGGATAAAAATATTAATTTAATCAATACTTATTTTTGTAAAAAATATGTTCAATATGATGACGAAGTTAATTTAAATATGATGTAAATTGGAAAATACCCTAAATATCTCGTGCGGCTCAACCTCGCCGGCGAAAACTGTGCATTCWTCAYAAGGAAAAGGTTTGGAAACTGAATCTCAGGTACTGAAATCTCGAGTTCCGCGCATCGAACGACGGCAAACTCGGGGGACCTCCGCCCTATTCTCAAACAAAAGATTATGAACACATAAGCAAGATACATTTACGTCTATTGTCTCTTCTAGGACACGCACAGAGGTGAGCATGACACTACTCATACCTCAAAACCCCTCGTGTCTTCTGAAACCAATTTCTTTTGCCTTTTTTTTTTAACGTACAATAATATTATTAAATTAAAGATGTTATCTGTGAACGTTTGGAAAGAAAAAAATATTTTAAGATATGAAGATTCATTTTAGGATTTAATTACAACAGATATGATATAATCCAACAATGTCGAGGAGAGAGATAATTGAGTATTTTGATGGGTTTTTTTATTATTTTAAAAGTTTGTATTGTTAAGAAAATTTAATATATCGGTCCTAATATTAGAATCGGAGAGGGTTTAATCGAAAAGACGGTCATAGAAGAAGGCTATATATATAATATAAATAAATTAACTAGAATTACTAATTGTTTTGTCTTTTTCCCTCAAAAAATACCTGAGAAAACACACAAAACACCAAAATATGACCTGTCATTAAAAAATGAAAAAGGAAGTTTACCTTTGACTCCATTTATACCGTCGTGACAGTAAAACTCAAAGACTTCACCCCCTTTTTCTTGGTTTTCTCTATGAAAATCTTAATGTTTTCAATGGGGAGGGACAGGGCTACTTTAAGAGAAAAAGGAAAATGGAAAGAAGAAGAAAGCGGAGTAAGAGTAAGAGGCAAGATGCCATAGGCATGGCCGACGGTGGTGGCTAGTTGTCGAACTCTGGAGATAGGTTCAAAGTTAGATGGTGTTAAAGTTGGTTTTTTTTCACTTTTTTTCTCAGAAAAAAGAAAAAAACTTTCTTTTTAAACTGATGGAGAATAGTTATACCGATTAAATATATCTATTAACAATATTACTAATGATTAGCACAAAATATTACATATAATAGAGTATTACCAATCATATATGCGATTATAGTTTAAATAATTCGAGATCAAATGATATTGCAACATAAAAAAATGAAATTCTTAATACAA